>DWHP01009876.1:0-10056 GCA_018247895.1 Parnassius honrathi | reverse complement strand
ATCACAATATGTAATTGAACATTTTTCACCATTAAATTGAGGCTATGAAGTTACTGACTGAGTGTTCGGCGACCATTGGAATAAGTTTAATAAAATGTAATTATTATTTTCACGTAAGTGGCATTGTTTGTCTTTTTGAAAATAACATTTCTTTAAACTCAAACGCGATAGAGTCCGTAAAAGTAGTTTCATTCAATGTGAAGTGTCCGCGTAAATACCAAAAAAGATCTTTAAATAATGTTCCATAGACCGATTAATTATGGAGACTCTTTTTACTGGAAACGAGGCATTTTATCTTAGTCCTAATGGGTAACAACCATAGAATACTATAATACATACATAATAAAACCGAGGTGGGGGCGGAGCCCGTGTAGCCGCTAACATGTCACAAACCCGTCAATTCACGCGCATAAATGTCAACACAATCAATCGTTTCCAATTTTCGTGGCAAGCGTCGCCGCATGCAAATTATTTAAAGAATGGCAAGTTGTGCAATAATTATGTGTCAAAAGAACTGCAGAACAGCAGGAAATGGAATTTAAATTAAGGAGACATATTCTACAACCAGTAAGTCGTAACTATTCATATTTGTAAATATTAGAAACAAAAATAAAGAAACATTTATGTGTCAAAAACATCAATCAAAAGTCTAAAATGTGTTTGTAGTTGTGATAACTGATAATACCACGTAATTACTTGTATTTGTGCTCTCAGCGACACCGATCCTCCTACAAAGTAAGGTTGACAGCCATTTTATTGTGTATTATAGTATTCTATGGTAACAACGCATTTGCATTTTGATTCGTAATCGAGGATAGATGTAGATTTCTATGGGCCACATAACCACTTTATCACCGAACTGGACTGGACTGTGTGCTGGTTTGTCACCCTATCTTATGTAAAAAAATGTTGCCGATAAGACTGGTAAAATAAAGTTAACTGTTTCAGTTCACTGTTGCTGTCTCTTACTATATCCACGGGATGATATGAAGTAGTGGATATATAAACGCTGGTACTGCACGGCACACTTAAAAGTTATGATAATATGGATACGAATATATTATAATTTTCGAGTTTAATGTCATATAAACATACACGAATAATTTGCTTCAACATCATTTTTACCCGACTGCCCAAGAAAGAGGGTAATGACTTTCGAGAGTATGTATGTATATTTGTTTAGCAGACTCCGTAAACTAAACTGCTTGATGGATTTTAATATATGATGTGTCGTTAGATTCCTCTTAATGGTGCAAGTAAATTTTTTTATAGAATAAGGTTGACAAGCCCATAGACATCTACATTTATCCTCGATTAAGAATCAAGACGCAGATGTGTTATCACCCCTGAGGACTGAGATGGAATGCCTCGTTTCCAGTAAAAATGGTCTCCTGATTTCTACACTCACCGGTACTCTGTGAAAGCGTAGTCATTCCCCGGTCGAGCCGACCCATTCGTACTACACGTAATATGACTGCAGCGTGGCTCCACCACGTATAATAACATAGTTTTTTTTACTTGCGTCCGCAAATAAAAAAGGTAGCTTTTATCAGTAAACTTTTTAATGCAGTCGGGATTTTTGAAGTGAAAACTTCTTTAGAATCGTTGTCATTTGATTATCTTGGTATCCTTTTCTAAAGTTTTCACATCCAGTGCGTGTGAGTTTGAGTGTGAGTGAACAATTGTTGTGATTTGAAACTCGATGAAACGAATAAGCGACACCAAAAAGAGACGAACATATACTTCTTTAGGATTTAGCCTGCGATACAATGAGATAGAACACATTATACAGCATTTCCTATCATCTCGGTCTCCTTTTCTGAAGGTTTCACTTCTACAGTGTGTTAACTGCACAAACGTTTTTTAAATTACTGTTTAAACTAATAAGCTCGTTCCCTTTAACAATCCATTGCTAGGTGAAGCTTTGGAACCACTATCTTGTAAATATTTTTAATCATAGTATTGTAACTTAGATTTAACTTTTCGCTTGACCACCGGTCATATAACCTTTGCTAACTTAATCGCAACGCTTTTCGATCACCGCGCCTCGAATAAATGTTATCGCGTTTTGTTCTATCACACCTCGCTTCAACTTGACCAGAACGTACGCAAAATGAAGCCTTATTCTAATGGCATATAAAACAAATTTACTTTAAAGTGTGAGATTGGTTGGAAAACAGGAGGACGGCTGAGATGATCTAAATTGGCGGATTGGATTTTACGAAGGCATTTGATCGAGCGTTTTCGCTGCCAGCCTGAGGGCGGACAGTTTTTATATTGCCTTCGCACGTGCGTCCGTACTTAAGGTGAAGATAGCACGATTGTTTTTTATCTTATTTGAAACAAATGTATCATACTTTACGATTAAATGTTTAAAAATATACCAATGTACATTTTTTTTCAATAATTTGAAATTTTGTAAAATAGGTGTGACAAAAGACCTCACAGTACACCTGATAGTCAGTGGATGCTATGGCCCATAGATACTTACATCTATTCTCATTTTTTTTTATAAAAAATACTAGTCGAAAAGGATTCCAGTTCTCTACACTAACCTTACGACAGCATTAAGCTACTACTTTACATTCAAATAAAACCAGTTTTTACGGATTACATCGCATATATTAACTTATTTTATATTCCCGACGTATTGAGTACTTTACAGCGTTCATAGTCATGGGGTTGATAGAGGTGTCAGATGACCCAATGCCATAGTTAACGACTACCTCCAAATTAAAACTATTAACTTATGTTTCGATCTATGCAATATGAACTTATAGTATCTTGTAGTCTTGCAGTTGTATGCCTGGGTTCGGATTTAATTTTATTAATTATAGGATTCCAAGCAGATGGTAGCACCCAGCCATCCTTTTTATTGATATTAGGATGGTTTTTTGATTTCAATAGCCTCGCGATTAGTCCTTGGAAGGAATCGATGTTCTTTAGCTAGGATTTGTGGTCTATCAAATCTGATGTAGTGACGGGGGCGATCTTGAACGTGTGCAAAAACTGCAGATTTCCCTCTACTAGTTTGGTTTAAATGTGTAGTGTTCGCGTAATCATAAGAAATCGTTCTGTATTTTACGCTGGCATTATGTGTGTTTGTGTGTGTTTTTCGTAGCATTTTATTTCGATATAGTCACGCTGCTGGTATATTATAGTTAAAGCACGAATGGGTCGGTTTGAACGATGTAGGACCACGCTCTCACAGAATATCCGCGTAAAATAGCAATCGGCTTAATGCTGTTGTGTTTTGTATAGTGAGTGAAAAGAACCGGATACTATTTTTACTGGAAATGTGGAATTCCATCGTATTCCTCGGGGGTGACAACGCATCTGTATTTTGATTCATAATTGAGGATAGATGTAGATGTCTATGAGTCACAGTATTCACTTACCATAGGGCGGGTTGTGTGCTCGTCTGTCACCTTTACTCTATAAAAAAAACTATGTGGATACTCACGCACGCACACAAGTGAAAGCGGACTGGTACATATTATATAAGTAGGTAAATTATAACGTTTACTTTTGTCACATCGGGCTTGAAACGATTTTTCAACCCTACCATCAATTATAGCCCATAAAAATCCAATGCTGAATACAGGCCCCATTGCCTATATCACCTCTTACGATACCCATGGAGCAATATGGCGTCGTGGAAAACTTTTATCGCCGCTACACGTTTCAAAATTTTTCATTGTTACATTAATAAGCTGACAACGTAAATATGAAAGGTCATTAGGTCTACTTAAGTAACCCGAGTAAATATGGAAAATCGATTGACTCTTTTATCGGTCGAAACAATTAGGTACTAGTAGTCGTAAATCAAATAGAATATACAGGTAAAAATATCCTCCTTTTTGGCCTCCACTGCAGTCGGATAATAATCGCAGTCACTTCATAATATTGCCTAAACGTTTCTTCTCCTTCTTCCGTTTTTTCTTTCAATATTATATAGCAGAATATTTGAAAACAACAAAGATGTGTTGTTCATAATTTAAAACCTTCATAAATCACATGGCACGTATCGGAGGGCGCATTGACCCGAGTGTTCTTGCAAGGATAAGATAAATGCGTCCACACACAGAGGGCGCGCGAGTCGCAGGTGCGCGTCACCGCAGCATATCTCATCTGTGTATGGTGGGCAATTTGCCTCGGCCGCTCTACATCACTCCTTATATTAACAGCATAAGAGTGATAATTGCATGTTTCAACAAACGTAATATTCACTTCAAAGTGGTCAGTGGGGTTGGGTGCACTCAAGTACTTTTAGTTTCTGTGCTTATTATATTAGTCAGAGTTGCAATATCAAAATCTTAAAAATTTATTCTACAACCGTAAGTAATTTAAATTAACAACAGTACATATAGTTGCACAAATCACATATTTTTAACATCCGAAGTTACATAACTTAAAAATTGGTTAAATATATATTGATTTAATTATGATAATTGAGAATATAGACGTACTTAATAAAGGTAAGCTATAACTAACGTCGTTGTTCATTTCATAGTGTGTTCAGTTCACACATTTGAACAAATTTTGAGGTCGAAAAGCGAAGAATGTAATAGTTTTGGTATACCTACATGATGGACATTAGTAACCTATTCTAGATAAATCTGTTCGCATGGTTTCCTGGTGTAGTGCTTAGTTTGACTGCCTCCCTGTCGTAAATAAATAAATAAAATGTTTTTTTTATTCAAGTAGATCACATGTATATGAAATTCTTATTGAGTCAGTTTTTACTTTACCATTTCTTCGGAAAAAACCTCTATCCTGGGAAGAACCAGCAAGAAACTCAGCTGGGTATTTTCTTCTGCGGGTGCTGATCCCGTTGCTGGTCCCGGGTTCCAATCCTAGGTTTTTATAGAATAAGGGTGACAAACGAGCGCACAGTCTACCTGATGGTAAGTGGATGCGGTGGCCCATAGACATCTACATTTATCCTCGATTAAGAATCAAAACTCAGATGTGTTGTCACCCCTGAGGACTGAGATGGAATGCCTCGTTTCCAGTACAAGAGGGTTTCCGGATCTCTACACTCACCATACGAAGCACAGCAGCATTATGCTGGTATTCTATGAGAGCGTGGTCTCTCCCCCGGTCGAGCCGACCCATTCATGCTACAACCATAACATAGCTGCAGCGTGGCTCTACCACGTAAATTAACATCTGACTAAAATCAGTTATTGAGTTTTTCTTTTAAGAAATTCTCAGTAACTGTCCAAAGTTAGGAAGTTGGCGGTGTTTCACCCTCGTGCCTTGCAAAGCACGTAAAGCCGTAGGTCATACGCCTAATATCTCTCCCGTCCAGTATGTGAGAGAATAGAGTGCATTTGTGCTTGCGCGTACAATCGGGCAACATAATCCAGTCTTGCGCAGATGGCTAATCTCCATTAAAACTGGCTACCATGAGCGAAATTCGGTCTGGAGGATATTACTTGCATGTTTTTAGATCTGTCCAAATTGTAATGGAACCATAGATGAAAATTTGATACGAGGTAAATATCACATAAAATATTTTATATGGTTAAAAATACGGCATACTGCGAGCTTCACTCACATGCAACAAAACTAAATTATTCTGTTTTTAAAACTAAATTATTCTATTTTTAAAACTAAATTATTCTATTTTTTTAATGTCCTTGAACATTTGAAAAAATAGGATACTAGTAATGCTGTAAACATTACTAATAATCCTGTTAACCTCTCCAGGTAAGCCTAATGTGCTTGTGTTAAGAGAGGTTTTTTACAACGGTCGGATGGCGGATTCGAACGCACGAATTTCTGAACTTGCACTAAGCAGCCCAACATTTGACTACTGTCGCTTCAATTCTACATTAAAGTCAAATTATTAATTTTTTACTCAGCTAGTAAACAGACACACCGGATACAGCCCAACGGATTCGTAAGCTGAAGTGACAACGGTCCGGCCATATAGCTCGAAGAACCGACAACCGATGGGGTTAAAAGGTTTTTCAGTGGCAGTCTTGTACCGGCAGGGGAAATATAGGGTGTCTCCCTACTAGAACTAGTGACGACCTGGTAAGAAATGCAGGAAGTCGATAGATACAGGTGACTCAGGACCGTGCTTCGTGGCATTCCTTGGGGGAGGCCTATGTTCAGCAGTGGACCTGTGAAGGACTGTAAAGATGATAATGATAGGCAGAGCACATCTTCCCCGGAACATAAGTACCTTATCCTTATTAGTCAGGACCTGACGTTATCACCACGCTTGGAAGACGGACTGAAAATCGCCAGTACCAAACGTCTCTTATTTCCAACTTACCGTCACTGGCATTGATATTTTACGTCTGTCTTGGCTGGTCCTATTGATGACAGTTATTCTAAAGATGTTAAAAATTAAACTAAGATCCGCGTAATAAAATATGCCTTACCTAGTTTGAAGAGCATCTGCAATTCTACCTTGTTGCGTTATTGCCTGTACTACCCATTACCATTAATCACACCACCACTACTTCCAACACCACTACTCTAGAAAAGACTCACCCCCGTCTCTAATAGCTTTTTAATAGTATAATGAATAACATCTTTAATATAGTGGATTTTCTCAAAGTAACACCTGATGATTATTCTTTTAGGATGATTTAACATCCAAGGTTTCCCTTCGTCGCCTTCTACAAGTCTTTTGCTTTTTGATTCCTAAAGACATGTCTTTTCTATTTCTTTAATATTTATTACACATATTACTTTATAAGCTTTTTCTTTTTACTTCCCTTATATAATAAATGTGTTTTACACATTAAAGCGATTTCAAAAGAGATAAATTTCCAACACGTGTAAAACCGGAGTCGGATCGAGCCTCACCGCGATAACTTCGCGTGTCCCGCGCTAATTGTTGTTCACAATTTGTTCGCAACCTCCACCTCGCCAACAAGGTGATATTTTAACGTGCCTACATTTAAATGCAAATGCGTAAACTTTCGGACCCGAGTTTTGACGGCTACCTACGCACATAATTTTCGTCTGTCCGAGTTACGAATTCCCGAATCTCCCTTGTGATTCAAAACCATCACATTTGAATTTTAAACGTCTCCAGTACTCCAGGAATTTGAATTATAATCGACTCTGCTCTATAAGGAATGGACACGTAGTTTTATATAATCGGAAACAGAAGTAGCGCCCTTAATAGCCATTGAAACTGAACAGAAACGTGAGTGGACAAATTGGACGGTCGGGTCACGATAAGGGCACCCACCGCTCCCAAGGAAAGGGAAACGTTCATAAACAACAGGCGACTCGGTCCCAATTAATAAAGCAGCGAACACTGAAGTAGTGCAATTAATTCTGTGCCTTCGTAGATTTTAATAGTTCGCATAAATCAGTGGCGCGAGCCGGTGGGTTAATCGGCGTTTAATATGCCGGACCGGCCTATCGCGACCGGCGAACTATCTTCCAACAAATATATTACTCTCTATCGACTGATAAAGCACGATACGTGATACGAAATTCTCGTATTTGTGTCGCTTTTCTTACAAATTTGAAAGTTTTCTATGAATACGATTCTGGCGCCCAACAAAGGGCCTGACAATTTAATTTCTATTGTACACACGTTATAGGTGTCTGCTGTAAACGGCACCACTATCTGTCCGTGTCAGGTTATTCAATTATATTTAGAACACAGGAGACAGTTCCCAAATTCAATTGCAGCTAGACTTCAGTTCACGTTAAGTGGTTATATCCCCTTTAACAGAGGCCGGAGTGGACACTAAACACGAGGTGGAGTTGGCAAGGGGATGGGGCCAGGTGGGGAGGGTACGAGCGGCGACACCTCGGAATATTGAATTTGCGGAGTGGCGAGTCTCAATTGTTATCTGCCGCTGCAAGGTCGCTGCGCAATGTACCCCCGCCAGGTACAACCCTTTCTTTTGTATTAGGGTTGAAAGTTACATTTTGGGGAAAACATAAATATTTTAATCCAGTAAAAGTTTTATTAAATATATATTCGTCATCAGCGGTTAATTAATTATTTTCTTAAAAAAGTCACGTCCACGCCAAGATTTTTCCTGTATCGTGGGCTGGCTCACATACATAAATTTGATAAGGACAAACATCCAGATTGGAAATAATTACTTATATACCATACAATATTTGTCCTGAGATTCGAACCCGCAGCCCTCAGCACTGTAACTTATTGCTAAGCTACTGCGCCACGGAGCCTTCAAAGTTATTCCTATTATACAATATTTAAATTACTTAGTATTTGGTTGTACTGTTGATAAATGTCGAGGCGTAAGGGGAAATATACTTACTTTATCGCCATGTACATACCCCAACTACAGGCAGACTACCAGCCGTGGCGAAGGCTTAGAGATCGACTAATGATGGAAAATTAATCCAAATCGAAAATCAAAAGAGTAATGTAGTTTCTTAAGTAATATTATTTAATCACGTGTTAATATAGCTATTGAGCAAGGAAACGTAACCAGCGTTTCTTTGTACCGTGGAGTACTAATACCGTATGATAGTTTTAATATAGTAAATATTGTTGTTGTGTAAATTAGTGAATATTGAAGAGAAAACACATATCCAACAGCGATTCAATCAGTGAGTAGCAATGGGCCGGCCATATTGTTTGGAAGGCAAACTACCGATGGAGAAGAAAGGTTATTTTATGGAAGAAGGGCAAACCTGCATGTGGCTCACCTGCGGAAAATTTTTCCAGTCGCCAAATTCCACTAGCGCACAACGCGACACAACTACCGATACCATCCACATCATCTGCGGTTTTCTAAGAGTTTTCTTTTTTCACTGTGCGACTTCTTTGTAGAACCGTTTACCACAGGCGATTCTTCCGGACTGATACGACTAGAGACCTTCAAGAAACGAACTTACTTCTTTTTAAAACGCCGGTAATGCACCTGCAATTCCCCTTGTGTTGCAGATTTTCGCGAGTGGCGGTCGCCCTGTGTTTGCGAGCTTGCTAAGAAATAAGATTTTCAAATATGTGTTTTTTTTGTGAAACATATATTAACGATGTGGTACCAGCCCTGTCAACGTGGCTTCGCAAGGGCGGTCATTGGTCAATTTATTTCTTATGCCTGCCCGGGACCGCAGTTATCATGATTGAATTAAGTAACTCCGGAATTGCACCCGGACCCCAGTCCCCTGTGATTTAGCGCCGCTCGCCATTGTCCGGCGTCCCGAACACCTCTAACGGTGAAAATTTGCCGGCAAAAAGGGAATCCGGAATTTTAATTGTGAGAACGTACGGCTGCGGCGACCGTCCATTCCGTCGGTTTATTTAAGATTAATTTCAAACTTTGAGGTCCGATTAAGGTCACAACTCGGGGCTGATCTAAAACATTGATTTGAATCTCTGCTTTGAAAATTAGTTCTGTGTAAATATACATTTTAGTAATTGACTTTAGTTCTAATAATCAATACGAAAGGAGTATTATTTGTTAAGTTTAATGTGCAGACTGAATTTCACGGCGGCCAGTCGCAACGGAGTCTATCAATCTGCGCAGGACTGGGTTATAGTGCCCGCGTGTATGCTTAAGCAAAATTGCACTCACTATTCCCTCATTCTCATAGCCCGATGGCACGGTAACCCCACACGACCGAAGACAGATCAGACGTAGGACCAACGTCTTCACGTGCTTTCCGAGCGAAAAACCTCCAACATTCTGACCGCAGGTTGCTACAGAGAATTCCTTGACAGAAAAACCCAATAACTGATCCGGCCCGAACCGGGATTCGAAAACAAGATCTCATCTCATCGTGTTTACTACCACCAGATCAACGAGGCAGTCAATTTGATTATTATTTTTAATTATATTACCTAGCTTATGGCACATGGTGTGCTTGCCAGTTATGGTAAGAAAACTTTCCAACATCCGTTATATTATGAATTATTGAGAGCTCTGTTAGCGATCCTATAATTAAATTATTAATTCACTAGCCGTTACCCGCGGCTTCGCCCGCATGGTCACTGGGAAATGAACTATCCTTTGCGTTTTGAATTGAAAGAAAACTGAGTTTTATAGATTTGTCAGAGATGCAGCCATTAAAAGGAAACTGAGCAAAATTGAT
>DWHP01009875.1:0-10057 GCA_018247895.1 Parnassius honrathi | reverse complement strand
ATCTATAATATATTAAAAGGATTGTTACATTTATTTACTATAAAATTAAATTTTCTTGTATTTTATGCCGAGCTTGTAGTTTAAATTATAATATTAAATAAATTATTTGCCGTAAAGTATTTGTATTTTAGATTTCATTTCATTTGAAGGTTTCACTTCCGTAGCGGTTGAGCTGCACGCATGTTTTTTTATCTCGTATTGTTTAACCACTATGATCTAATCGAGGGGTATCTATTATGTTCTAAACCACATACGGGTGTTGATTAGATTCTTGCACAGATTTAGTGTTTGTATTCTGCTGGTGTTGCAGTTGTTCATCTATTTTACGCTGGTATTCTGTGAGAGCGTCGTCTTTCCCGGTCGAGTGGCCTTGTGACCCATTCCCTTCGTGATATTATTAACGCATTAATAAACTATATTTAATGAAAAGTTATTTTACACATATAACCTATATGGTATATGCATGTATAATACATTTAGGAATACATTTCGTAGTTAGCTTTTGTCATTTCGGTATGAATGAAGATGATATTATTCAAGAATATTTTACTTATTTAAAAATATTACAAAAAGGAAAATGTACATTATAGTTAAATCTTTGACATAGAGTAAAAAGAGGTTTAATTATGATTCTGGTACATCACTAACCTTTACGTGAGTTTGCAAACACTTGAAATTCCTCGGATCAGTTCGTGTAAGGGAATTTCAATTTACCTTTTCTAGACAGGTGGGTGTGATCTGCCACGACTTTGCATGATTTCAGTGAGAAATTTTATAACGCTTAAAGATATATTACATTTTTTATAGAATAATCTTTATAAACGAGCACACCATCAACTTGATGGTAAATGGATGCTGTGGTCAATAGACATCTAGATCTATCCTCGATAGAGCAAGAATCAAAATGAAGATAATAATAATAAATTGTAGCCAAAGATTAGACATTATATTTTTATACAAGTATGGATGACATTTGAACGCATAGTCCAACGGATGATGCTGTAACAAAATGGCTGCCGTGTCTCTAAGAATTATAATCGATTAAGAATCCAATAGCAGATGACAATGCATCTAAATATTAAGATGATGTAAAAAGAAAATGATACTTGTAAAAAGAGTCTCTAGTTACAATTACAGCGTAGTTCCACCACTTAAAATAGCTCATTTTGTATCGGTCGTGATTAATCCTTCGGATTTGTTTGAGATATATGTTCATGTGTAATATTAAAAGTAAATTTACTATATCGACCTCGTTATGGCAGCGTAACAATATCCACTACCACAATTCATTCTGTGGGTGTCGTAAGAGGCGACAGAGGACAACAAACCAGGAGATAAGCGAAAACTCTTCTAACATTCAACCCCCTAGCGGTCTCATGAGACCGCGGCCATATTCCGTCAAATCCCTAGCGGTCACATAAGGTCGCACCCACCCACAGCACTTTAACGCATAAAAACTTATAAATAGACACTACTTTTCTGTGAAGAAGTTAGGCATTATATAATCAATATGAAATACTATATCTTCTAGTGCAATAAAAAAACTGTTATCCTGTGAATATTTATTTATAATCTACGTTTATTTCGTACGCCATTTTCGTGTGAATGTTATTGTGTAGGTTTTTGGATTTTTCTAGCGTTTTGTTAGTGTTTTATTATAAAATTGTAATGAAAGTTTTTGTGTGAATATAATTTATTTTTTTACGTAAATAATTTCAAGTAATGTATATTAAAATAATTGTGATTTCACGCTGCCGACTTTCGCTTGGTATGTTTTTTTTATGTTACCAAAATGCAATAAATTTTTTTTGTAATGAAGTAAAACCTGACTTTGGTTTAAGACCACAATATAGAGAATTTTGTATAGATTTTATAATGCTAAACTTTTTCATAGAAAAGTAGTCTCTAAATGTAAGTTTTAATGATTTTAAGTGCTGTGGGTGGGTGCGGGATTTGCCGGGCGCAGCGACTGCATTGGATTTTTATGACGCTTAAAGTGCTAATAACTAAAAAAATGCGATTGGCAACTATTGCAATAAACCCCATTGAGGAGGTACGCTCAGAAGTGGACTTTTGATAGGCTGTAAAGTGAATAATTTTAAAAATATTTAAAGAACAACATGGGCATTTATTGATATACGGTAACCGATATATTAAATAATAACAGTAAATGATTAATGCAGAAAAGTGTCTTAACAAGAAACTGCAAACACCACCGCATTGGTAGAGCTTTAGCTGCGGCGCTGCGAGCCACGGGTTGACTCCCGCACGGAACAAATTTTGTAAGGCTTATAAATAATGGTAATCCCTTTATTGTTGGGATCTATTAAGGTGGCATCATTTAGATTTTTTTAAATAATCATCGATGACAATTTCTTATCGATTTTTGGTTTTACAAAAAATATTCAAAGCTTGTCCGATAAAACATAACCTAGATTACTCCTGGAATTACTATATCTGTTTCATTAAATCGTTTCGGCCATTTCTAGGGTTAGCAAGGGCAGATCGACGGACTGACAGACTGACACACAGACAGACAGAGAAAATGTTTACAAATGGTTATTCATGTCTTAAAGACATGCAAATAACTTCCTGAGCTCAAAAAGACACTTATTTTGATGTTACATATAGACACTTTGATTTTATTTATATGCATATTTTTATTTTCATTTATATTTATAAGTCACTAAGGGACGCCCTAGACGAAGGTTTATCGACCAAATTGGCAATATTTTGGAAATGGGCCACATTAGGAGTACCCTTAACCGACGAGCGTGTATGCTTAGATATATGGATGTAAAGGAGGCGAAAGAGGTGTGTCAGGGTCGTGCCAAATGGAAGGCCGTAGTCGCAGCCTACCCCTGTGGGTGACAGGCGAGAGTGTTTATGTATGTTTGTATATGTGTACGCATTCGAACCGAACGGCTTGCTTCGTCTTTTGTAAGGAAGGGAGTGGAATAAGTAATGGTCGTTTGTCTTAATAACAAGAGCGAAGGTGCTTTACTTACGCTAAGATTACTATTTAACATCTAGCGCTTACCACCAGGTAGGATTATAGCCCAGCCTACTGACTTATAACAAGTAAAAAAAATTTTACTCAAGACTAATTGCCCCATTTAGAGTAGTTTAATGAACAATGTACTTGATTTAAACTAGTCTTACGGATTTTATCGCGTTTAATTTTAATTGATTTTTAATTCCCGTCGTTTCGGGTGCTCTCCAGCACCCATGGTCACAGGGGATTTTTATCAATGTGTAGTGTTCGCGTAAATATAAGAAGAAATCATTAGGAACAATGTACTTGATTTTATATTTTATATCAAACGCATAATGGTTAATTAAGCGACTACGAGTGCGAGTAACTAAATTAGTTTCTTTACTTAGTTAACAATTAACACTAAGCAATGGTAATCGTCTTGTGATGTTAAAGACGTGTAATTTGTCACAATTACTTCCTGGGACACGTACAACCGTGTGAGGTACCAACTATTAGGCATGATTTCCCACGCTCTTTAAAGGCTGAATCAAGGTTCACCAAGTATGTCTACATTGCGGAAAAATACATACAACCTCGGCCAAGAAGTAACAACTACTAAACACTGTTAAATTTATCCATTATGTAAACGTGAATTTTTGTTTGCTGTTCGTCTTCTATGCATTTTTATACCATTCATCCAAATAAGTAAAAATATTGGTAGTATTGTATGCCCGCCCGCGAATGTTTTTATGATTTTTTTTAATATTTTTATTTTTTTTGCTTGTTCGTCTTTTATGTGTTGCTATACTATTAATTGATTACAATAAAACTTTGGTGAGTAAATGTACGTGCGCCCGCGAAGTTTTTTGTAAAAAAGTTTTGCTTCGCGTGCTGGGCATAGATATTTTAAAATAATAAATTCATTTGTATATTTTATACGCAGCTTGAAATATGCAGAACAGAGTTAATCACATAGGTGTGTACTAAGTGGCAGGATTACTTATCGGAGTTCGCCTGGGTCTAAATAGCAGTGCCTGGCCTTGGTATTGTGTACCGGTCTGAAGGGTATACATACAGGTTATGATACATTCCATATTAGTCTTAGATGGAGCCGTTTTTGTTACCACTTCAGTAAATATTCCAAGATCTAGATAAATACGATAAAAATATAAATGAGACAGCATTTATTGTCAATCAACATATTTTTATTAACTTGTAGAAATGTAAAATATATAAGATATAATTTATAAATATTGTACGATGTCGATTTTATGGTTTTGAAATAGATTTCTTTGAGTTAACGTATTTCAATCAATGCAAACGAAAGAAAAACGTTACATATAGCGTGCGACCGCTTCTAGTTCACTAGTCTATTAATTTGCTATGTGGTAAACTAAGCACGATCGTCCTTCGGTCATTGTTTTCCAATAGATTTTTTTACAAAGGAAGTGTGTAGGTCACCGATGCAAATGATTCCAATATCGATGCTTCGAGTGATTCATTGAATTATCGAGTAGGGTTACCAGTTTAATGGGAAAATTAAACATGCTATGAAAGGTAAACCGAAAATTATATAAAATGTATATTTGTACAAAAGCTTGTAATAGGTCGGGGGAGAAGTTTCTTCGTATTTTACTGGTGTAAAATTGAAGAGAAATCTCTTTGGCTATATTGTTTGTATCTGGCTGATTTTAATATCAATACATATGGGACATTAAGAAAAATAAAAGGTAATAAGCTCTTTCCGCCATTTTTCAGTAGTTTTTCTATCCGCCATTGAGTGAATCTAACGAAGAAATTCGATAAATTCTGAAGTATTATTACAGAAAAGGGCAAATTTGACTCAAGGCGCATAATCGTGGCGTTTATGGACCTAATGCAGTATCAGTAAGAGTAGTACAAAGTTGATTAAGCGTTTTCAATCGGGGAATTTTGATGTCAAAAATGTAGCTCGTTCTAGTTGCCTTCGTACGGTCAAAGTCGATGCCATTTTTGAAAAAGTGGATCAAGATCAGCATATTAGTAGTTACGATATATCCCAGGAATTGAGAATTAACCACAAAGCAGTTTTGACTCATTTAGATTGACTCAGTTTGAAACAAACTGGCTATACAACAAAACTCGATATTTGGGTGCCATAAGAGCTCACTGAAAGAAATCTAATGAATCACGTACTCATCTGCGATTCTCTATAGAAACGTAATAAAAGTTAAGAATTTTTGAAATCATTGATCACTCGTGATGAAAAGCGGATCACCTAAGGTTTCTTGTCTTAGGTGATCCGCTTTGATACGAAATAGATCATGGTCGAAGGGTAGTCAAGCTCCACAGACTAGCGAAACCCGAATCAACAAGCAATAAGGTGATGCTATGTGTATGGAAGGATTGCAAGGGCATCGTTTATATTTATTAACGCGTGGTAAAACCATCTATTCGGATCTCTATTGCCTACAACTAATGAGTATCAGTCTAGAAATTGAGAAAAAATGGCTGAAATAGATGAACAGAAAAGGAGGTGGTCTTTCATCACGATAACGCTAGACCACACACATCTTTGGCCACTCAGCAAAAATTGAAAGAGCTTGGTTGGGAAATATTAATGCATCCACCATATAGTCCTGACCAAGGCCTAGCAGTCTCAGATTTTCATCTGTTTCAGTCTCTTCAGAATTCTTTGGTTAACATCAAGAGAGGATTGTCAAAACTACTTATCGTATTTTTGTGAACAAAAACTCTACAGCAATGGGATTTAGTCACTACCTACAAGATGGCAACAAGTTATAATTAAATGTAAACTTTGAAAAAATATGTCTTGAATTTGTATATAAAATACGAAGAAACTTTTTCCGCGACCTATTATATTTGCGAATCAAGAGACCTCTTTACGTAAGATGAGCCGTGGAAGGTAATGAGCTAAGGGTTCGTCGTAAACTTTAACATTAAACTCGAGTAACTCGCGTTCGATCTCTGCCGACTGTAATAAAATTATTAATTGCATCTCTAAGTACTGATTTATCATGTGAAGGAAAAAGTCGTGGTGAAGACCGCCAACAGTAGACTAATAATTTTATAAAACTGAATTATTAAACGAGCTTACAGTCCCCCTGATGGTAAGTGGCTGCTGCAGTCCATGGCCGCCTGCAGCCAAATTTGAACAAGCGAGGTTATAGATTCGTTGTCACTTCTGAGGAACAAGATGGAATCTAGAGGCCAGAATTATTATATAAGCCTTTAATTATACTGGCCTCTCTACCCTTAAGACCAGACAGAAGGTTGGACTTTGTTACCTGTGATCGGTTTAAATATTGCTGGACCAAACGTCCATCGAGGGTCACGCTGTCGTCGTAACGCATATAGACTAGCAATCGTTTTAAATATATAGAAATCCTAAATTAAACCTTTACAATAATAAACTCATAATTTTTAAAACCGTCAGCTGTAAATTAATAAAACATCCGCGTAAATAATGGATGCCTGGCAAGTGTAGTATAATAAAAACGATTATATTCTATTCACGTTTGTTTGTTCAGAAGCGTTAGTGTCAAAATTAAACTTCAATAGTTTTAAAGGTTCTTATAAAGAACGTCGAGTTCAGAGGTGTTCATTGTAAATCGTTTGATAGACATTTTGTGAATACTTCCAGGGATGCTTAACTCTATATTAAAATATAAATACGGTTTTAGAAGTTGCATCTTGTTCTTTTTTGTAACTTAAATAGAAGTAGGTGCTCAATTCGATTATGTGTTTTTTTGTTTGTTGCGCGATATCTTTGCCAATTGTTAACTGACTTTAATGATTATTTTCTTACTACATAGGCTAATATTCTTACTACATAGGTTAATTTTCTTATTACATAGACTAATTTTCTTACTACATAGGCTAATTTTCTTACTACATAGGCTAATTTTCTTACTACATAGGCTAATTTTCTTACTACATAGGGTCATAAAGGCTCAAGGGTTTTTAGTTTTTTCTATAACAACCTATGAAATTCCACAGTTGAACATAGGCCTCCCCCAGATTGCCTCATGAGGAGATTTTGTCTCAGTTGCTACGCTTGACAGGCTGGTTATAAACCGCAGTTTTTTTTGGTGTTTTGATTTGTTATCAGGAAGATGCTGCTGTCCATCCCATGCGATGATAGGGGGTATTTAGTACATTGAAATTTGAATAAATACCACCACTGAGGGTGTGGTATATAGGATATCAAGATTTTAATGTAACTTGTTTAGACGAAATTTTATTTTGTTTGTTACTTAGAGCTTGTGGTATTCCAAATTTTACACAAAAAGGGCAAAAATTTAATATTTTATAATAGTAAAAACCGACTTCAAAAATCTAAAAAAAATACCCACGGAATAGCTTCTGTAGTCTGGTCTTTAATTCATCGATATACTACGTCTTAACATCGATATACTATGTCTTAGCATTGATGTATCACCCCTGGACAGATGAGGAAGCTTAAAGTTGTTTAGCGAGCTATGGAGTTGGTTATGTTTGGAGTTCCCCTGCACGTTAGACTTCGTAATAAGGATATCCGTGCTTGAACCAGAGTAACTAACATAGCCTGATGTATTAGTAAGCTGAAGTTGCAGTGTGCCGAATATATAGCTTGAATAACCGACTACGGGTGGTGAAATAAGATTCGCGAGTGGAAGCTTCGTTAAGCGAAGTGTGGGGCGGACCCACATCGGATAGTATGACGATATAGTAAACATACAGGAAAGTCAATAAATGTAAGTGGCTCAGGCCCGTGTTTTATGGCATTCCTTGGAGGAGGTATGCGTACAGCAGTGGCATTGTTGATGTGGTTGAGGCATATCATTGTGGACCTAATGAAAACTAATATATATGACATTCTTACTTACTCTCACTCACTTATATATAAAAATTTCATATTGATTTTATAATGCCAAACTTCTTCATAGAAAAATAGTCTTTAAATATAAGTTTTTATAGGTTATAGTGCTGTAGGTAGGTGCGGTCTCATGAGACCGCTAGGGATTTTACGAAATATGGCCGTGGTCTCATACGACCGCTAGGGGATTGAGCAGTTAAAAACTCTTCTTCTATGTAATGAGTTTTTCAAAACCGCCCCTACTTTGTCACGAGGCGTGAGAAGTATGCTAAGGAGACGCTTACTCGTTTCCCACCATTCCTTTTCGTCGGCAGAACAATGACATTCCCGTGCCTATATCTTTAGACGATCTTGAACACGTGTGCTCGCTGTCCACATTATATTATACATACCTACATCTTTCGTAACTTTCATTCAATATTATTCTTCATTCTATAGTGGTAAAATCTTTCATTGCAACATTTGATTGCAGACGTTGATTTGTTGTAATAGAGACCGATGAGCTGGTCTGTGTGCGCTCACGTTGCTGCTGTCCATATTTACGGCTTTAAGAGGATATTGCTTACCAAACCAAGTTTAAACACACACACACACGCACACACACATGTATATATAAACTTTTTAATATAATCTTAAATTTTGTGTGACATTCTAAAGGACCATCCTTTAGGACACACTTACCCGGTATATGGATGTGAAAAAGAAGCGAGAGAAGTAAGTCAGGATCATACCAATTAGAAGTCTATAGTTTCTGACTACCCCTTTAAGTGACGAGCGTAAAAATTTATGTAATAAATATAAAAATGAATGTTTTCTTTGTTTGTCTCGTATGCGTTCCTATACCATTTATCCGATTACGATGGAACTTTGGTAAGTTGTTGTAATCGCGCCCGCGAATATATATGACAGAAAAAGGCATTTCTACGCATGGCGCGAACCAATAGTTAATTATGTAAATTTAATTCATAGTTTTAGTAGTACTTTTATAAACAGAGCTATTATTAAATAAGTATACACAAGTACAGACATTATTAAACACATATATTAAATAAATATTTTTTTCTCTTTTTTATATCTTCTTTATTTTTCTTTTTTAAGTGGAATAGCTTTCTATCTAGGAGTTTATCTGGGTAGTTATAATCTTATAACAATCTAAATAACAATATTGGAATATACCAGTGTAAAAGAACAGTATAAACCTCTACAATTATAATATGAAGCAGTAGTTTTGTAAGGTGAGTGTAGAGAATAAGAGACATTTTATTGGTAACGAAGCATTCTTTCTTAGTCCTCAGGTCCTCATAACAACTAATGATAAATGTGGAACGAATAAATAACACATAATTAGACTCTATCAGACAGGCGTAGAAAATGAAGTTTTTTTAAAAACGCAAATGCGTATACTTCCTCATCTAATTATCTCTTCAACGGATAGGACAAGCAGGTGCAGTTACTATACTATATAATACCTATCTCCTGCTTAGTTGATAGCTCTTACGGTGCTTGACGTCGTTTGTGAAATCATCATCATAAAACACCTAGATAGAGAGGTATATAAAAGCAAAAACATGCTTTTAACCGTAGTAAAACCTTAAATACCTTGTATAAGACAAAGTGGCTTTGTTACGCGGCGATAAGGAAATCGCAAGCATGTGATTTGGAGCCTACATAAAGGAGTATATGACGAAAGGTGTTTTTTTGTTTAGAATACGTTCTAAAAATAAAAATCATCCATGTTTATGTTTTCCACTAGGCATAATCATTTCCTTTCATTATATTCTTTCTAGCCTACTTAAGGCTCCAAATTACATGCTTGCGGTTTCCATCGTTATACCTTTGTTCATCATCCTGATGTACCACATAGATGAAATACTAGAACACTTAAAATTTCTGTCTTTCAATACCAATGCCAATTATCGTTCTTTTTCTGTTAATGCAGCAGTGGGATTCACTTCACTCTAGAGTTCGTGATGCTAAAACAGTGTCTACGTTTAAAAGACTTGTCAAAGAGCAGTTACAATACTCCACTTCACAATTATTAAATAGTAATGTTTATGTATACAATTACATTTATGTATACAATTTATATTTATGGGCAACGTTTTTATCTACCGATTGACCCTTACAAATGTGTACCTACGTGCGCAGTAAAATCAGTTAAAATAATTACCACGCATTCTGAATTCAAAAGATAAAAAGGACAGAATGCTTGATATTTTTTT
>DWHP01009874.1:0-10057 GCA_018247895.1 Parnassius honrathi | reverse complement strand
ACAGAATACCAGCGTGAAATAGTAGTTTAATGCTGCTGTATTTCGTATGGTGAGTGTAGAGAACCGGAGACCCTTTTAACTGAAAACGAGACATCCATCTTAGTTTTCACGGGTGATAACGTATATGCATTTTGAATCGTAATCGAGGATTTAGATATCAATGGACCACAACAACCACTTACCATCTGGCGGACTGTGTGCTTGTTTGTCACCCTTATCCTATAAAAAAGGCATTCCGTCTTAGTCTCTTGGTTTGTAGTTGTCTGCAACTGTCAATGGACAGTAGTGGGCGGTAACCACTTACTACTATCGGGTGGACTGTGTAGATTCGTTTGTCACTTACCTCAGTTTTATAAAAAAAACCATATGAGTCTTCACAAAAGCGACAGAAATCTAATAAAAGAAAAAAGGTTTCAAAGGCTTCGTGTGCGAGTGTTAACTTGTCTCGAATATCTATGGAAATCCTATAACAAATGGTGCTGACGCAAAGACAGACTCGTGCGTGGGTTCGTCTTTACCTTGGCTGTGTCGGCTGGTCATCGACACGTAAAACTTGTGAAAGTGTCCATATTTATTTCCTTGCACACCCACACGAGTAATCTACTGGAAGTGCCTAGTTTCTTAACTCGATAACAAATCGGACAAGACGAATCCTTGATAGCAATTCTATAAAAACTAAAATATGATTATTACAAATAATTTGTAACATAATAATATAAGAAATAATAATGTAATCCAGACCAAATTTTTAGCACGGCGGACAGTTACAACGAAGACTATTCATCTGCGCAGGATAAGGTTAAAAGTACTAAAGTGTATGCGCAAGCACGGGTGCAGTCTATTCCCTCAATCTCATAGTCCGATAGAACGGTAAACCCACAAAGCTGGAGAAAGATTAGGCGCAGGACCAACGGCTTTCCAAGGCATGTGGGTGACACATCGCCAACATTCTGACTCCGTGCTGCTATTGAGAATTACTTGACAGAAAAACTAAATAACTGATTTTGGTCCAACCTGGGGTTCGAACCCGGAACCTCACGATCAGTAACGTGTTTACGACCATTAGGCCAACGAGACTGTCAGAAATAATACATATTATGAAGTACTACTATTTAGTATGTGATGTTACTTATAGATACTGTAAGCCCTTCCATTTTAAAGAAAAAAAAAACAATTAGTAATACCTTTATAAGTCGGACGCACGCGCGCGTCGCGCAACTCACAAAAGTTTTTTCATAATCTGATGAATAATAAAGTTACGAAGAGAAAATTAACAAACAAACAAAATATTCATTTCAAACTTCCGTTGCTCAAAAGACAAAATAGTAGCCCTATACGATCTATTCCTACATTAAAAATAAAATAAAATATGAAAAATGTGTTAAAGATGTTATTCAAATGCAAAAAGGAAAGGCTAGGAAAAAAATGTGTTCAGAAAGTTTATATCCTCATTTTATTGGGGTCCATTCGTTCTTAAATCTCAGTTTTTAGATTATCTATGCATAAATCTTCACTCATATCATCATTAACATCCAATAAAAAGTATACTTTTGAACATAGGCCTTTCCATAGATAGCCTCATGAAGGGAATTTTTGTTATAGTTACCAAGCTCGGCGGGCGGGTTGCGTGTTGGTACTGCACTTCTTTATTATTTTGTGTTATTATCAGGAGAATTTGCTGCTCATTTCCTATTATAGTTCCTCTCTATCGTCTCTCACGACACCCACCGCATGTTATAATGAGGTGACTGTTCTCACAAAGCATTTACACAGCATGTTTAATGTTATTTGAATATTAACTGCCAACTAATAAATAAAAAATATACCTATGTCACAATATTTAGTTAAGATAATAAAATGTAACATAAACATACATAGACACTCACGCCTGTCACCCAGACGGGTTAGCAGACTACGTCCTTACATTCGGCACGATCCTGACACAAATCTCTTGCCTCCTTTACGTCCATTTTAGGTCTTGCTGACTCTGCCATTCACGTCCGCAACATAAATCTGATTTTCCACTCCTTCCTGATTGATTCTTTCCACATATTCAAACCACCGAAACATTCCTTGCTTAATCATCTTGCAAACCACACTTTTTTCTCTTATCACACAATTTCTCACTCTGTTTTTCCGAGTCCATTATATTGCTTATATTCATATTCCTTATATACCTATATTTTACATCGTGCTTTTTCTTCTACTATATTTTTTAGCGCATTCTGAATTCCTCAATAGAGTGAAGAGCCCTATTTATTCTGTGACCCGCGTTCACTCATCGCTCCATGTCCTTGTCATACATACCATCTCGGCTAAACACACATCCTAAATACACAAACTCATCTACTTGCTCAAGCAATTACCCATTCAAACTTATTTCCCTTTTTTCGTTTTACTTTCTTCTGTTTAGCTCTTTCTGTCTACAGTTAAAATAATAATATGTTCATTATGTTATCTAATTATTAAATTACCGTACTTACTTAACCTCGTTCTGATAGATAGACTATATAAGTATAATTATTTAAGCAGTTCTACGTTTAGATTAATCTACATTTAATTAGTCTTATATCTGTTTTTTTATCCGAAAAATAAATAAATAAATAAACATTCCACGAAGTAACTTCCATAATTGTCATACAAGTTAGGAAAACAAAACCTTGGTTTGTGAAAGTTACTATATATGGAAAAGAAGTACCAACGCTAACTTCGTAAAAGTGCATGGCAAGCTGCGTAAAATTGCGAACACTGTTTTATTTGTTTGGTATGCCGTGCTCATCATATTATATCGGAACCATAGAGCTTTATTCCGTCTAACAATAGCCGTTTTTCTAAATACCTCGGAATATGGTGCAAATTTTAGAACCTCACGAAATAAGTTGTCTTTAACTCAATTATATACATTTAAAATTATAACTGTTACCGTAAAATTAATGAAAAGACATTAATTAATGAATAGGACAATTAATGAATGAGAATTATAACTGTTACCATAAAATTAATGAATAACCATTAATTTTATGGTAACAGTTATAATTTTTCGCGGTTGTTCGCTACCAGACTGAACGCTCTCTCGCAACAGCAGCAATCGTAAGCGTCAAATTGCCTATGGCGTCAATCTGTCTGCTGCTATCATACTCAAAGGCTATGGATAAACGTGGAGTAACCTAAACGTAAAACTATAAAACTTTAATTTGTGCTTCTGCTTTAGAATGTAAGAAGGGCTTCCACGCAGGGTGCTTATCCATTTCGTATGTAATATTGTATGCTTCATAAACTTTCACTACAATGATAAGTTTTTCGAATGTACGTTAATAATTACATTATTTATTGAGTTCACATATTACTTGTCAGAATAAAATAAAGAAACAGGCTTTGCTAACATAATTATAGTTATAAGCGCGCCATATAAAACACATAATTGATATTTCTTAATTACATAGTTGTGAGAAGAGCTATAAAGTATATAATCATTTTGAAAGAGGTAAGTACTTTCGATTTCGTTAAGTCTAACAAGCTGTCTGACAAAACAGTCAAGTTTTCCATGTAGATCTTTAAACTAATATAATATGTGTTGGCTCCACCGTTGACTAAGCCATTAGATATGATTATTACCGACCACAGAAATAGTAATAATAAGACAATGGAAATGAATAAGCGTTCGATCACTTCCAAAACCGATGTTGCCACATCTTCCCGTATTATAAACATACGCAATGCACAGTGACATCTAATGTAATGTGAAACGTTAGGTAGTAATGTTTCACGTTTATGTATATACCTGTACCTACATTTGAGCGTTATGTCAAAAACAATTAAGGGATTTTGACGGAGAATGGAAAAAATATTGACTGATTCTCATGATTTACTTTAAAAATAGGCGATCAATGATGAATTTTCTTATGGAAACCGTCAAAATTAAACTGCTTCGTAAATTTATGTACGGACATCTGGAACCATTTTAATGGAAATTTGGTTAGCTCTATTTAAGATTTTTTTTTATCTCAATTGATTAAGTAAAAGCAAAGATATAACTTGAGTTGTATGTAATAAATGAAAAAAGGAAAAATGAAAATGAATCCGTTTTATTTAGATACTAGCTGTGTCCAAGACTTCGTTACATATTATCATCGCGCATAATTTATTTTTTTGGAATTTTAAGTACTTTGAACCAAATCTATTTATATAAATGAAACTGAAGTGTAATATCGAGATAACTGCCTTTTATGGAACTGAGGCCGTTGTTTGCTTGCCATTAAACGATTTTTAAAAATTTGTCTGTCTGTCTATCTGCCAATAAAATAATTTTACTAATAAAAAATTGTCGGCTTTTAATTAAAAGTGAGGGAACCCGCAGTATAAGCTAGTATGTATATAATTATAACCGCCAATGACGTATGCGGTGTTATCCATAAAGATTGCAAAAAAGCAATATTACATGTAACCCGTGATTATACCTAACGGAATAACCGCTGCAGGCAGGTTTGAAGTGCTAAGACTTATTTATGGCATGTCAAGTTCATTATATTGGAATACAGTGATATTTTATAAACAAAAAAAATCACAGATATTATACCTATTTTATTAATAATATAATATGGTTGGTTGGGTTCACACAAAACCTTGGACAAACTAAATTTAAAACTTTTCTTGTTTCCCTTTTGAATGTTTTACACGTAATAGGCATTTAGTATTTGAGTCAAACAAAATTAGAGTAATATTGGTATACGAGTTCCGAGGTGGTTTTAACGCAGTAGAAACAGCTCGCAATATAAATGCTGCGTTTTGAGAGGATACGACTAAAGAACGCATTATGCGTTTCTGCTTTTTTTTGCTTTCTTAGTATAAACTTTGGCCAGAAAATAAACCACAAAGAAGACCAGACACTAAGGTAAAAAAGTTAAAGTTGAAGTTGCAGCCTATTCGCATCCCACTGCTGGGCACAGGTCTCAGACTTTTGAGAGGTATATAATAATAATAAATTGAAATTAACAGTTAAAGCCGATACTTAGCAAACAACAAAGCAATAGGCGTCATGGTTTGACGTTAATTTACTCAAAATATTGACTCATTTCAACCAAATTGGTAAAACAAATCTGGTAATAAAACTAGAGAAGTGAGTGTCTTGTGAATTAACTGCTGTGCATAGAGAAGCTCGCTAGGTGCAGAAATGAAGATTAAGGACAGAATTGTGATGAGTGGTGAAAAGTGAATGTTCTACCATGCTCGCAAGCGAAAAACACAAAGGCTGAACCCAGTTCAAGAATCGGAACAATGCCCCAAAGAGAACCTGCCCCATAGAACAGTTATAGTAACTGTTTGGTAGTCGATTCATGGCGTAATTTACGAGGTTAGGTACTTTTTAAGATCTGGTGTATTAATAATAGCAGATGCTTATTGTTACAGATTTTGAACAATGATCCTAAAACTCTCAGGGAAACAACCCCGACTCGTTAATTAATCATCGCCATTATTGTTTAATGTCAACGCTCGACAATCGCTGTCATTAATACGTACAAAACCTGCAGTTAGAAACAATATGTCATCCTCTGTACTCACCAGATCTAGTCCCAATCGATTGCTATTTTTTCTGCAATCCACATTGCAGAAAAAATAGTAATCGTAAACAATTTTATGCAAGGAAAATATTTTATTTTTAGGAAGCGTCACAAAATGCCTTCATAAACTTTGTAGATTTCAGATGACGATTGCATATCTATTGCAAAAGCATAAATGTACAGAAATGTTTTGATATAATGAGGGTAAAAACTTCGTTAATCTTATTTTTTCTCATGCAATTTCATTTGATATACAGCTGGGAAGATGAAAAATATTTTATTCGCATTTTTCGTAAAAAGATAAGAAGATATCTTAAAGTTAATTAAATTTAATTGGGTATAGTAAATATGTGCCGCCTTGCTTTATAACTTGCTGCATTATCGTAGGTACCATCTCGAGGGTTGAACCAACTAAAGGACCACATCTCGATCTGATCCCGGAAAGGGCAACGGGATCGCATCTCGATTTGATCCCATTGTTGTAAAAATGTTTACTACTTTTCGCCGAAAATTTCGACAGGTCATCCTTAGTAACCGAAACAGGGCAATGCTCGAGGCTATACAATGCCATTATTTTATCGGTTGCTTTAATTGACAATATAGATCAGTAAATTAACAGCCTACTTACGTCCCACTGCTAGGTCCAGGTCTCATCCAATTTCTAAGATTTTCGAAATAATCCAGGAAGATTCCACTGCGCCTGTCCACATGGGGAAACACTCAGACCCAGAACAATTACATGCAGGCCATCCCAATACTTATTCCGTGCGGTAACTTAACCGTCGCGTCGCGTCGGCCCGCATGGCCACAGCTAGTTGCTTTACCGCTGCAATACGGAGCCCTCGATCCATGACTCTTCACTTTTTTGTATTATCATACTAGATTTTCCCGCAACTTTGATCGCGTAGACTTTGTTTTACCAATATCATTAGTGTTCCATGCCAAAATAGAAGATCACCTCGTTATCTGTCAATGTGTCTCTCCGTCACAAGCATTATTTGACTTGATAATAATACAAACCGTAAATTTCTGGCAATGTAAATATAAAGTTTGTTAATAAATCGACCATAGCGCTACCACGGGTAGCAGTTTCGTAATATTCTTAATTGACAATAAAACACTTTTACGTGGTAGAGCCATGTTGCAGCTATATTGGTACTATATAATTGTAGCACGAATGGGTTAGCTCGACCGGCGAAGAACCACGCTGTCACAGATAACGCATGATAACGCATCTGCGTTTTGATTCGTAATCAAGGATAGATGTAGATGTCCATGGGTAACAGTAACCACTTACCATCAGGTGGACTGTGTGCTTGTTTATCACTCTTTTCCTATAAAGAAAACAACATAGTTTTAATACTGAGAATATGGGTATTTTTTCCGTAAATATAGAATTTTTTCATAACTTGAGTTAAATAGGCGGTGTAAAGTAACGAGCCCTGAGCAACGAACGGGGTGCAGCATGAAAGGCGCGAAGCATCTGTTATTCCACTTGCTAAGTATGAAGATTGAAGAAAATACTCTCCACTACGGGAGAGGTCCATGTCTCATGTACTATGTATAGTAGCTATATATAGTACTATGTATAGTAACTATGTATAGTAGAAGAAGATGACTATGTATAGTAACTATGTATAGCAGAAGAAGAATTGATACTTACAGATTTATTTATCCGCAAAGTGCGAACAAATTGTTGTGTTAAGCGTAAGCATTTATCAAAGTGAAACACGAGCTAAACAAACGTAACAATGGCACGGTAATTTTATAGATAAATTTACCGTGACAATGGTATATAACATTGTAAGGCACACTGCCTTTCAGTTCAAAGAGCAGTATGGTGAGAATAATAAGTACTCGACTATCCAGCTATTGCCTGCTGTAACTAGCACACGCAAAGGAACGCAAAATTCTTGTATTGTTTTCACCGGCACGCGCTTAGATCCTATTGGTCGGAATAGACTTTTCAATAAGCTGATAAAACTAGAGGTTCAGGTTAACTACAATAACTAAACTTAAAAATTTAAAGTCGCTTTGCTGTCGGACAAATGTTTGCCAAATGTGAATTTGACACTGTCGCTTCTCTGCGGATTTTCAAAATAGCTATATTGATTTTGCGAATATGTATTACGTACCCAGATCCGATATATTAAGTCTTTACCTATAAAATTGCCGTTTTCTATGAAATAAGTTATCGTATTTTTTTATATTCTTTATTTCTATTGATCAAAGTAATTACCCATGCAATCGATGCATTTTTGCAGCCATATACAGCTAGGTATATCTATGCTAGGTAATACGTGGTAATTCTAGCTATAAACAGCTGCAAAACGAATGGGGTTGGACTTTTATCTCACAGAACACCAGCGTGACACAGTAGAATAATGCTTGCTGTGCTTCGTGTAAAGTGTAAAGAACCGGAGACTTTTTCTACTGATAAAGGGGCGTTTCATTTTACTCCTCCTATTTTGGGCCACAGCATCAACTTTGAACTTTATGCTCCTTTGTCACCCTTATTTTAAGGTGATACACTGAAAATTTGGTGGTTTTTCTACTTCAAATATTTTTTATAGTTTTATAGATTACAAACCAAAATTTTGGTATATGATTTTTGTGTATATGACCTTGGATTGCATAAAAGGAAAACAAAGTAGGCCCTAATTAGTTACATTTTTGCATGACACCACAATAATTTTGCGAATAAGTTCATGGAATTATTTTTAAGGCATAGTAAATAATCATATCTAAGTTCTCATAAACCATTTTTTATTACATAACGTAGTTTTGTTAAAAAAAAATAAAAATGCCGTTTGGCGCTTAATTAGTTTTTTCCGAGCGTGCGTCCGGTATAGCTATATCATAATTTGCGTATTATGAAGTCATTGCATCACTTTCATTTTGACGCTCCCTCGGTCGTCCGTGAGCTTCACCGACAAAGGAATAAGCCACGCCCCCAAAACTACGATTCATTTTCAAGCTATCCTCAGTACTGTAAAAATAGCGAAATGGCTCATTTTATTATTTCCAGTATAAAATTATCCTACTTGATATTATTAGATATTACCACGCCAAGAACTTTTTGTGTTACAGTAGCCTGATGTTGCAAAGAATTATAATGTAAGGTTCTCTTGGATTTTATTTTGAAAATATCACTATCTGCTACGTTTCTTCATTTTTCAAATCAGGTCGTCACTCCAATTAGTAAGAATGTTTGTTCGTCAGTTTTATCTATTAAACAATTTTTCCGTAATATTTTATGTGATATGAATTACTACTTGTTATATCCAGGGTTTGATACCGTCCGTTATCTTTAAACTGGTGCCACATAGCATTAATATTATGCATGTACCATGTACCTGTACTATCCTTCATCGTAATTTATAAAAATTTCTAAGCGTTATTTTTGATTGTTGACTTTTTACTTTCAATTTAAATCTGTACCGTTAAAACGGTATTTAGTTCAATTTTGCCAATGTTAGCACGATATTACATATATTTTGTAGATAAGTTTTATTATTCTATTGGACTAAACTATTATTTATATCTATTTTTACGTGATAAGCTTTATTATAGGTGTAACACGAAATGGTCGGTTCGACCGCGGAAGAACCAAGCACTCACGGAATACAAGTGTAAAATAGCAGTTCAATGCTGCTGTGTTTCGTATGGTTAGTGTCGTTGTCGTGTAGAGCAGCCGATACACGAGTGCGTATTGATTTGTCGGGCATGCCGCCGGATGCCACGGGATCCGTCGGCATGCCTTACCCTTGCCGTGCCATGCCATACAATGCCAGTATAATTCCCTGTACTATGATAGACAGGGTCTTTCGGCGCCAGAAAATTAAAATTGTAGGCTATGTATATATACTTATAAAAGGTTTACTTAAGAAAAGTTATTCATACCCTCTCTCATCTCGTACATGTGCTAGACCAGCGCGGCGACGGGAAGCAGTATAATGGGTGTGACACGTATGTAAAGACGATCGCAAATCGCCTGCCAAGCGTGGCGATCACGGTGAATCCTCTCTATCATGGTAGAGGTGTATATGTCCAGCAGTTTAGAGGGAAGATTTTGTGCACTAATATCACATAATGTTAGTGATGAGCGAAGCAAGACCAAGACCAAAACCAAGACAGTCTTAGTATCGGTTTTGGTCTTGGTCTCGATCAAATACTACTTACGTCGTTTTCAAACACTTACAAGGCTTTTATAGGTATAAATTATTAATGATCTACAAATAACATCTAAAGTTAATTAAACTTTATTTTACAATAATCAAAAAATATTATGGTAGTTACAGCCTATATACGTCCCACTGCTGGGCACAGGCCTCCCCTCATTTCTGAGAGGGTTTAGGGCAAGGAAGTGCCCGCCGCGCTGGCCCCACGCGTGTTGGCGATCTTCATATGTCTTTGAAATGTTTTTTTTTCTTATTCCTGAGACATGCAGGTTTCCTCACGATGTTTTCCTTCACCGCCGAGCACGTGGTAAATCAGCA
>DWHP01009873.1:0-10059 GCA_018247895.1 Parnassius honrathi | reverse complement strand
AAATGAAATAGAAATAGAAGTGTTATGTGTGTTAGTACTACTTATTATAACAGGAACACTATTATTAATAGTGTTCCTGTTAAATTTACTACCGGTTCGAAAAAAAGAATTACGGTTACAAATGAGGACATAGTCCACCTGATGGTAAGTGGATGTCCTAGTAATAAACATCTATATCAATCGCCAAATATGAATCAAAATGCAAATGCATTGTCACTCCTGAGAAGTCAGATTGTTCCTCGTTTCCAATAAAAAGGGTCTCCTGTTCTCCACACGCAACATACATACTGTTGCATGCTATAAATAATGCCCGGTATATGGCGGGTGATTATTAACGCCATCTAGTATCAAGTAGCAGAAATGGGAGCGTCAAGATCTTTCTAGAACACTCCCACTAGCGCCATCTGGCGTCGAGTGGCGAGGGCTTTCTGGAGGATTCCTTGCTAGAACTTTCAACATTCTACTCGAATATTCTATATGTTTTTAGTAGAAAAGGTCATATACAAAGTCGGTAAGGAGCGCGACTCCGGAGCGAAATAAAGTGTTAAATGTGATTAATTATTAGTTACGTTTAATGTTTTGATTAGTGTTCGGTAATTAAAGTGTCAATTTTGATAATTCAATCGGCAGTTTTTATTATCACGAACCCCAAGCTCGTAACAATTGGTGTCAGAAGTGGGATAAAATCATGCCTATTTTACCTAAGGATGAAATGGAGGTAGTTTGTACCCGAAGTTAACGCCAGCAGGAGACGGACCAGGGACGATTTGGTGGTGCAACGCCGCATACGTCTGAGGGCTAACCGTAATCCACGGAGACCGGCCTATCAGTAGCCCCTGCATCTGTAACATCGGACTTAGGTGCTCTGATGGTGATGCTGCAGCTGTAGCGCAGACTGGAGGAGCAGGCCCGTCAGTTGAAAGAGCAGCAGGAGTAACTGGCCCGTCGACAGGAGGAACAGGCCGTCGTTTAGAAGAGCAGCTCAAATGCGATAAGGAAGAGCAGATGCTCCTGGTGAAGGATAATGTTGCTCCACATGACAACCGCCTGTCGAAATTTGAAACCCAAATCAACCAAGTGAAGAAAACGCTGGACGAACTCAAACTTGGAGATGGAATTACAGCTCCCGTAGTAGCTAGAACACCTTTGCTACGTGGATTCAAAGTGCCGCCATTTGACGGGACTTCATCCTGGTCGACCTACAAAATCAAGTTCAAAGCTGTTATGAAGGCGAACGGCTGGAGTAAAAGTCTTAACTGTTCTGGCAGCTCTGTGAAGTTCTGGCGGAGGAAGTGACCTATGAGCAGCTCGTTGAGGTATTGGAAGCGAGATATAGCGACGCTCACCTGGAACACGTCTTTCGTGCGCAGCTTAAAGATCGCGTGCAACGCATCAACGAAAACCTGCAGCAGTGGGCTCTTTAGGCGAAGAAGCTGGTTCGAAAAGCATACCGGTCTGTACCTGCCCTCATTAAAAGGAATCTGGTGCAGACATTCATCGACGGCATCTGCGACCTTGAAGTCAGAGCTGCTTTGAGACTTGGGCACCACGATACGCTTAAGGATGCCTTGGCTCATGCACTGGAGGTGGAAGCCGTGCGGCAGGATCGTCGTTCCCATCGCGCATCGGGAGGTTGCGGCAGCTACAGTTTGCGACCGCAATACGGTATACAGCACTAGGTGCTATGGCTGTGAAGAAAGGTGCCATCTTCGATCCAGCTGCCCTAAGCGAACTGTAGAAAGGGAAGGTTTTTATTATCACGAACCCTAAGCTCGGAACAATATGCACACTAGCATTAAGATACTATTTTACATTATTATTTTGTGAGAGCGTGGTTCTATCCCGGTCGAAAAATCTATAAGTTAAATCTAAATGTCGCTTACATAAAGAAATTAGTTCGCCATGTTACAACCTGCTTGATTGTTCATAAGAATGTAATATATTCGTATACATGCAGATTACGTATTGCGCCTGATATTGTATCGCTAACAATGAAAGCCAATATAAACAACCGAACGCTAGCATAACTCTGCTAAAGTTTTGACGAAGTGTGATATTAAATATAGGAGAATATGAAGCATTTACTTTTTTTCTGTTTTTAAATCGTTCAAAACTAGGATTTTTTCACTTGAATTTTTCTTTTATAGAAGAGGTGGCAAACGAGCATGTGGCTTACCTGATGGTAAGTGACTACTGCCGCCCATGAACAACCGCAACACCAGGGGAATTCCAGATGCGTTGCCTGCCTTTTAGAAAGTAGTAAGGTCTTTTCTTGAAGGTCCCTATGTCGTATCGGTCCGGAAAAGTCGCCGGTGGTAAACAATTTCACAGGGAAGTTGTACGAGGAAGAAAACTCCTAGTAAAATTATTATAATAACTTTATTATAACCGGAGAAGCGCTCCGTACAGAATACCAATGTAAAAAATATCAGCTACTGCGTCGTTTACGGTAAGTGTCGTGAACCGAGGTCCCTTTTCTAGTAATCAGGCATTCTATCTTGTTCTCAGGGTCGACAAAGCTACGGTTTTTATTATTAACCGAGAACAGATGTGAGTATAATATATGAGTCTCAACAACCGCCTACTATCAGCTTAATTGTGTGCTTATTGATCACTCTTACTGGTTCAAAGAAACGTTTTCTGTTTTACTGTGGCTATGTTTGAAAATCTCACATCATCAAATATCATCAAGCTCTAAAATATTTTAATCAATTAAGATTAACACATTTAAACCGGTTTAAAAAAATGAAAAATATCCACCGGTCCGAAGCCGGAAGCATCGCTAAAGAGGCGTTGATAACTAGTTGGGGAACGTTAATATCATAACTACCATCAACATTGCAGCCCTTCACAAGTTCACTGCTTAATATAGGCCTCCTCAAAAGAATGCCACAAAGACATTCCTGAGCCACCTATATCGATCAACTACCGCCATAGTTAACGTCCATCCATCTTGTGGGGGATAGCCTGCTTGAACCCTGGATTCCGGTACGAGGCTGGCGCTAGATAACTTTTCTTACCCATCCGTTGTCAGTTTTTTACTACAAAGTCTATCATGCAGAGAAACTTCGACTTCCTCATCACTGCTCGCTGAGCAACCTTAAACTTCGTCAAATGGCCAGCAGTAAATTACCTCGTCTCAAAGCCTCAACACCGGTAACCTTCACTTGTTGTACACGTTTGTTTTCATATTATAAAAAACGTGATGGAAACATGAATCTTAAACTTCTAAATCTTTTATACGTGGTAGAGCCACGAGGCAGCTATATTAAGAAAAGAGGCATTCCAACTTAGTCCTCAAGGCTGACAACGCATCTGCATTTCGATTCGTAAACGAGGATAGATGTAGATGTCTAATCGCCACAGCAACCACTTACCATCAGGTAGACTGTGTGCTCGCTTGTCACCCTTTACCTATTAAAAAAACCCGCTGTCCAGCCGAGGATATGATCCTGCATGATGACTGTACTCTATTTACGACCCCACAAATATCCCCAATACAGTTAAACAAACCAGTTCAAAAAAAGAAATGTTTCGAAACAGCGACATCGATTCTCATAAAAGGTTTCTTTTATGAGAATCGATGTCGATTTCTTATTAACAAGACATAAAGCTAGTGAATTGAAGAACGGAACCAATCATGTTACAGTCCATTTAGGATTAGGTCCCGCAACATAAAAGCCGTAGATCGCCTCCGGGAACAAATCAATGTACTCTTAGGTATAGTTTATACTGGAAATTTCCATATTTTTTCGAGTCAGAATAGGTTTTGTTGAAGTTGATTCTATTTTTCGTTCTGGGTTTCTAGAGTTCGTCCGTTAAGAAAATTGTTTTATTTCTATTGTTACTAAGATCTCGATAAGCAATTGTATCCTAGGTAAAATACTTATACCAAACTAGAAAGGTTTACTATCCGAGCAATGTATATAAATATGAAACGATAAGTTTAGTTATGATACTTAAGAATCATAAAGCTTTACTACTTCAAGTTTTTATACACATTGGGGTAACGTTCTTTGGAATTCCTTAACCCAGTCAATTAAAAGTGCTCAATCCTTAAATGTGTTCCAAAAACCAGTCATGTAACACTATTTGTCTCCTAGTAATATTCTCTACCCATAGAATGTTGTATTTTTTGTACATAAGTTGGTATAAATTATCTGCGCTCACGTAAAATAGTTAAACTAAAAACTTTAAATATCTCAGTCCTACTCCCCGTGTATAGTGCCAAAAATGCGTGCGGCATTTTTGGGACTGTATGATAATTTAAATTTTTACTTTTTCTTCGTCATTTTTTTTTAAATTTGTATATGTAGGAAGGTAGTTAAATAGAATTAATTCACAATTATAAAGTACACGGATCACGGGTAATCAATACGAATAAAAAAAAATAAAAAACGAAGCTCCCTTTCTATGGGCTTCCCGAGAAATTTTGCAATTGGATCACCAGCTTTCTTGCTAATTGGAGCATCAAGGTCGTTGTAGACGGTGCAAGCTCCGATTACAAGCCTATTAATGTTGGTGTTCTTGTGTGATATGCGGAAGAAACAGCGTTGGTAATAGCGCGTAGCCTCGTGGAACACCAGAATTAATAGGCTTGCAATCGGAGCTTGCTGCGTCTGCAACGATCCTGATGCTCCGATCTGCAAGATAGCTGGTGATCCAATTGCACAATTTCTCTGGAAGCCCAAAGGAAGGGAGCTTCGAAAGAAGCGCTTTATGCCAAACCCGATCGAAGGCCTTCACAATGTCCAAACTAATGGCCAATGCCTCTCCCTTGGACTCTACCGCCGCCGTCCATCTATTAGTCAGGTAGACTAGAAGATCACGAGCTGATCGACCACGAAGAAAACCGTATTGGCGATCACTAATCGGCTGGTGATTCTCAAGGTACCTCATGAGCTGTTAGTTTACAACGGATTCCATTGTTTAGAAGAATAGGGAGGTGATGGCGATGGTTCTGTAGCTGGACGGGTTTGAGCGGCCGCCTTTTTTAGGGATTGGGTGGACGAAAGCCGTCTTCTATGATTTTGGGACTACACCTAGAGAGTAGGGGTACCGGAAAAGACGCGTTAAGACTGGTGCCAACTCTGGTGCACACGTCCTCAGCATAATTGGGGGGGATACCGTCAGGCCCACTCGACTTGTGGATGTCCAGGAAGAGGAGGGCTTTGCGAACCGAGCACTGTGTACCGCACTTCCAGCATGGAGCACTCACACCGCGGGGGGCGTACTCCCCCCGTCATCGAGAGTCAAGTTGGACACAATGAAAGAGTAGCAGATCGGCTTTCTCCTTTGCGGCTTGGGTTAGTTAGTCGTCCTCCTTGTGCGGAGATGGAAGAGATGGCTGACAGAAATTCCCCTGGACAGCTTCTCGCCAATTCTGTCTATGTGCTCTGACTTTGACTTGGCAATGACTCTTTTGGAGGACCTGAGGGCGGAATTATACTACTTCTTTTTTGGATCGCTGGTGTTTAAATCCCGGGACATTGATGCGTCATCCCAGGCTCGGTAGCACGCCTGCTTATAGCGTGGTGCTATTTTACAGGAGCGACCAAACCATGGCTGAGATTTGCCTGTGATGGGCACCACAGAGGAAGGAATAAAAAGTTACATACTCTGAAGTACTACATCAGCGACAGAATCAGCAACAACGTTGGGATCGTCTGGCGAGAGGCAAACCCGCCCACAAAGGTAGGGATGCTAAGAAAGACCACATTCTATCCCAATCGGCTGACCTATAGTACCAAACACGGCGGCAGCCTGCAGAATGCAACCGCGATTTCGGCGTGATTGGCACCACACTCCGGACAAGACAATGATTCGATGAGCGTAAAGAGGCATCGACGGAAATCTGATATCCGTCCGGATGAGAGGTCAGCAGAAGGTCCAACAGAGAAGGTGCATGATCCTCCGAATCTGGATTCCACGTAGGTGAAGTAACCAGTTGTGTCAGACCATATGCCAAAGCAAAATCGTGAAAGATCTCCTCGCATGATCGGTTAAATGTAAACCAAGTCACTTGGCGTGGTGGTCGTCGCTGTTTACGCGTAGCCAAATGATGGACAGGTCCGACCTTCACGACTGCCAAGGCGTCGAGAACAGATGTCCTCACTGACGTATACGCAAACTCCAGCACGGGGCATAATTGGGTGTCCCAGTTTGTAGCCCGGGTAGATACGAAGAGATACGAAGCATCAGCCAGAGAGGACGCCTGCGTTTCGGTCAGAAAGAGCAGAGCCGGCCTCGCCGTCTCGAGATGGTAGTGAACGGTGTTTAGGTTAGATTGAAGTCTCCTGATATTGCAGAAATTCACGGGTAGCGTGGCAGAGGTTGCCTTGATCTTGTTGCTCAGTTTTGTCCCGAGCAGTTGTAGTCTTTATCGGAATTTTGCCCCCCTCCCCAGAATACGCGGGGCAGCTAGAGTACCCACGCTCAGGAGTGGAGTAACTTGGTCGTGGATGCTCAGCGAGGAATTCTCCATGGGTGCTGATACCCTCCTGGGGTAGATCTTTACTTAATTCCGCTACCTTATTAAAGTTGGTGGGGAACTGGGCCTCCGGACACCTACACTCACCAGACAAAACGCGGAAGCTGAGATTCCACTTCACGTCGGTATTCTGTGAGGTCGTGGTACCACGCTGGTTTGAGCCGGCCCATACGTGCAACAGCAAAGCTGCCGCGTGGCTCTACCACCGGTAAAAATGTTTTAACATTATGCTCGTTTGGCTATTCTACTCATGTTGGCAAGGAAGATCATGTTGCGGATAAACCACCCTGTGATACGGGGCTGTTTGTCTATACATATAATATAAGTAGGTGGTGTATTCGCAAACAAACTGCCCTGCAGTTTGACGAAAGTAGTATAAGAAACAATTGACTGTATTTTTGTGTAATAAAATATTAAAAATGACAGAATACAGAAATAATTAAAATATCGAAATTATTATTTACTATTCAACATACTGGGACTGAACCCTATTTGCTCCGTATTCCAGTGTCTCATCACAGGGCAATCTTGCCTTCCATATATAGAAGCCAGGAGGCCGTTGGTGCTGCCTCGCACGCGACTCATTAAGTAGACTATTCTTTTGCTTAGTATTATTGCAAAGCTGCGTGCCTCAGCAAATATTCGTGATGCACTGCAAAGCGTGGCGAACGCAAAGCGTTTATTAAAAAAAAATTGTACGAAAAGGGTTTTTACATTATCAAAAAATACATGAATTAAAATAACCCCTGGGAATGAGGTGATTGCCACCATGCCGGTTCTATTAAAATTAATTTAAAAATGGTATAAAGTGATTGTGAAGTGGTATTAAGGTAAAGGCAACTAATTCGGCGGTATTTACATTAAAACTCGAACGGAGTATTGTTAACAATATTATCAACCTTTGGTGGCTACTGTGTTAGGGGCTTGTGTGGAGAGGAAAATGATGAGACTGTTCACATTAGTTGTAGCCGATTTATTGTCTTCATCAGAGACGCGTGTTCACATGACACACTTGAAATGTGGTTTCCACTTCTGAAATAGACAATAGGTATGGCTATTAGTATTAGTATTAGTAGATTTGTATTCTAAATTTATTAAATATGAAAAGAAGTCGGAGGCGCTTTATTCCAATGTAAAAAGTCTTATTCCAATGTATTAGGTTCCTAATTTCGAGTGTACAAAATGCAATGGAAAAGTGTTGGAAGAATAATACATGGTGTTCATTACTACAAATAAATTTATTATTTTATTTTATTTTGTTGAATAAGGTACACAAACAGACAGTAGTTATATAAAGTTCTAAAATTAAAAGTGTATTGGTGTTGATCTATCAACGCATAAGTACCGAAAACTCTTCCACCTAAATTTTTGAGGAATATTTCGTTTGATTCGGCAACCTGCACGAAATTGTTAGCGCATTATTAACAGTCAGAACTCTAGCAAATAATTTAACAAAGGTCAATGAGACACAGTTACAACCAGGTCCATTAGAGCAATTTATGATTTAAAACCTAAAGAGTCGCTCAGATAAATATTTAAGGAAATTGATATATTAACTTTGGCCTCGTAATACATTTCTGAAAATGTCATGTACGTACACGAAAATAAAAGAAGTTATACAAAAATATATGATATTCATTCTGTATATACTAAGAACGGACACAAGCTAGTAGTACCAGTTACTCGACTCCACTGAGTCAGTAATTCATTCTTTAAATGCTATGTTTATACGCTTTTACAACGAAATCCCAGAAATTTTACAAAATTTGACCTACACAAGTTTGAAAAAACTTAATTAAACTAAGTTTGTATTAAAAGATAATTATAATATTAAAGAATTTATGGATGATAATAACCCCTGGATAGGGTGATCGCTACCAAGCTATTTCTGATTTGTTCTGTTTTGGTAATTTTTTTTTATAGGAGAGGGAAACGAGCATACGGCTCACCCGATGGTAAGTGATTACCGTTGCCCATGAAGTAATAATGACAAGTAAATTTAACATACATTTTTGTTAGCTGTTTATTTAAAAAAGTAGTCCCGCTGGGTTTTTTGCTGGTTCTTCCCAGGACAGAGATTTTTTTTCGAACCAGTGGTGTATTAAAAAAAGTGAATTTCAATAAGTATCGTTTATAATCCGTATTGAATATATCAGTTTCTGTTTTAATAAAATATTTTTAAAAATAACCCAAAAAAAGTGCTCGAAATTGTTAGTGCATTAATAATATTCAGAACTCTCGTAAATATTTCAACAAAGGCCAATGAGACGTCCAGTTATGCAACGTGGCGTAATTCCCGCTACACTATCAAAAGCGGTTTTAAACTATTTGACATGTTTACTGCAAATCGAAATTTAACTTAGTCATAAGCTTTGAGCTGAATATTTGAATTCAAAAATAAATTTGTTAAATGATGTAGGGTAGTAAAATATTTATACAACTACGAAGGAGATTGAAATAATTAATGTATGTATTCGTATGTCCGTCCGTTACTCCTTACTTGATGTTGGATTACAGCATATTATTATATCTCGTTTCGACATATTATTATTTTATCTATTGTACATAATTTATAACTAATGGCAAAATAATTTTAAAATCTAATATCAACTTAGTGTAATGAATTGTATTTAATTTAATTAATGCATGCCAATTATGACAAAATATGTCAGTTCCACATAATCGACCATATTACGAATATGTACCATGTTTTAAAGCAAATAATTTATTTATCTCAATTATCATTTTTATCACTAAAATCCTTCACAAGTCCACTGCTGAACATACGACTCCCCCAAGGAATGCCACAAAGCACGGCCCTGAGCATCTGTATCCATCGATTTCCGGCAGATCATCACTCCATGTAGTGTGAGGTCGCTTTGCACGCTACTAGAAAATCTTTTTTCCTCATTGTTTGTTGGTTTCTCCAGATATATGTTAGGCTCATTGCCTCTTTAGCAAACTGAGCGGTTTAGCTCTGTTTATGTCGCTTACACTGCTTCTACTGTGGATATCCTTATTTCTAAGTGTATCTTGCAGATAAACTCCAAGTATAGCCCTCTCTACATTTGACTAACCGAAATTGAACTCCCTTATACGGCCAGCATTGAAGGAACATGTCTCAGATCCATATCGATGCTGGAAAGGAAAAAAATACCAAGCGATACTTTGGTCGATATTGCGTTATATATATCATGGGAATAAGATTTTTTTTCTGCGTTGATTTATCCTATTTTCATGTTCCTACGATGAAGTTAATGTCACTTAGTAATATTAAAATTCGAGGATTTATGTTATTATGTTGTCATATGGAAAACTTCAATTTCGGCGACCAACCGACGAAAATATTCGTCATTTTAAAAAATATTTCATTTAGCACAATTTTTAATCTACCGTATTACTTAGTAAATTTATTCCATTTTTACTATAAATAATTTTTGCTTTAAGTTAGTTTTTCCCGAACTCACGAAAAACTAACAACGTATTTGGCTATTTTTTCCTATCTAAAAATTTTGTTTTTGTGTAGTATCTGTCCTGAAAATTAGTTATTTGTTTGATTAACAAAAAGA
>DWHP01009872.1:0-10059 GCA_018247895.1 Parnassius honrathi | reverse complement strand
TGTTGTTGTGATTTACAAAATACTGGTTCAATTTTTGATAATAAACAAAAGCATTAAGATAATTTTAGACTAATATACGTGCCAGATGGATGGCATTATCTTTAATATCAATTTAAAAATATCAATTCTAAAATACAAAGCAAGCTTCAAATTTAGTAAACCACACAGCAAATGCGTTCTAGTTGTAAATAGTTCAGTACAACGGTAAAACTGTTTCTGCTGAAACTTAATATTTCAAAATTCTATATCATTGTGCTATGTTATTTCTTATTTTACAGTATTTATTTAGTATTAGGGATCAAAATAAAATTATTGACATTGCCTACAAGATATGTTGTCTTAACCCCAGGGGCGTACTGAAAAAATATTAGTTTATCCCTAAACTACAACGTAGTAAGATTTGAAGGACACCTGCGGTACTTAAGAGCCCCTAAACAAACCCTCTTCAGTTTACGACTTGTTCAATTTACCGCTTTTTTTTTGATTGAGAATTCCAATGTACTTATTAAAAGTGTACCATCTATTTAATTAAAAATCCTAACTCATGTTCACTATCCTTCCTGATATTTCTTTTCTCAGCTTGAAATTACTTGATCCAAGCTTATTTGGAATATATTTGATCAAATTTGAGTTTTTACGACGCTGAAACGAGAGCAAAAAGAGATTGTTTTTATTTGCAGAGAATTTTATTATGCTTTAAGCTTATAGGTATATGAGTATATAAATTTCAATGCATGCACCCTGTAACGTCTTTTTAGTGAATCGGATGTTAAATAAAATCTCCCTCTGGTTTTTAACTTAACTACTATGAAATTAAAACTCATATGAGTGTGTTACAAGGTGTGAAAGTATTTCACTCATTTTGTTTTATACAGTTTAAATTTGATCTACGATTGAGTATTCATTCTGATTCAAGCATCATATATATACGTCTCAATAGCCCCTGCAGTAGTATCACTCGTAATTTAATTAACCTATTTACCTTCTTTCCTCTATGTTCCCAGACATTTGTAGATACAACACCATTGAAGTACACATAAATCCTGTACATACACAATTTTTATTAGATAATTTATTAACCTTTTTTATATTAGACTACGATTTTTATTAGAATACTGTTTTTGTTAGATTAGCATTCACAGAAATCTGAATAATATTTAGATTTCTGTGTTAGCATTACATTTAAATTTAACGTACCTACCTTTATCACATCTCTAGTTCTTCGAAATCTAACCTCTCTAAAATGTTACTAAGCTGGCAGGAAGGTTCTGTAAATTTATATAGGTACATTTAATTACTTAACATTGAAATATATATGATATTAAAACACTGTTATTATGGATAAAAAACCACGTACGAAAGTGCAAATCAAAGTAGTAGCTATCCATTTGAGCGATGTATTTATTGTAATAGATAATTAATGAATTTATTGTTATAGATAATTATTTACACATTATTTTTATTTTTGAAGTGATTTTGTTTTTGTATGAGCATGCATATATTTTTAGTGTTTTGAGGTCACTGTAATCACGTCTGAAAACTAATTTAGATATTAGGCGATAGTGTTATACGTCAGTGTTTTAGTGCATAGAGTAGCGCTCGAGTTAACAGCAATGTGTGGCTTGTAGCGTCCCCGCCAGTAATGCAGAGCGCCCCATCGAACCTCACTGTGCTGGATGGAAAGGACGCCACTATCACCTGCCGAGCTATCGGCGCGCCCACTCCAAACGTCACCTGGTACTTCAACGGTAAGTTAATATGGCGCTTAGTTGTCTGTGTATATAGGTTGGAGAGTTGACTACATTATATATTTGTTAAATACAAATGTAGTGTAAGTAAATAAATTTGTTGTGTATGTAAAATTGATGCACTCTAAAGTAAGCACTTCAGTTTAGTTACTTAATATTAAAATATTAATAGGTTTAAAAAGTTTTTAAGTCTTAAAAATTATATAGCTTATTTTACTTACACTGTTTATAGAGGGAGGTTACATTATTGACTAGGTGCGTTAATAGCTTGTAAAAAACTTTTTAACTACGTTTTATTAGCTTTACTTGTATTTATGCCTGTATGTGTTATGTATATGTACATATTTTGTTTATTACTCCGTGTGATGGCGTCGTGAGAGAATTCATCACCGCAGTTACGTCACGTGGATATCGTAAGAGGCGACAAGATTTGATGACGTCCGGCGACATCATGGCGTTACAAGTACAAGTAACGATATTTTTTATATAGCGGGAGGGATAGCAATTTTAAAATATTGGTACGTAATTAATTTTAAAATGGCGTTTGAATGAGCTTAAAATTGTCACTCCACAAGATGAAAACTAACCCCCAAATCGGAAATTCGATATTTAATCTCCTATCCATAACAGACAAACAGATAAGACACCCAGGCGATTTCGTATATCTGTGTTTCGCTTTACTTATTTTGGCATGATACACACTAATTACAAAATAACATTTTATTTTGTGAAATTTAATTCCTTAATGAATAAAAAAGTTTAAATAAGAAAGTTTAGGATTACGTATTGTTGTTAAACAATCGAAAAAATAAAAGATTCGGCAGTTCTTAATTTCTTTAATCGCTTCTTTTGAAAGGGATAATTTAATTTTAAAGTTTTTAATGAACAAAATCGACAGTCTGTGTTGGTGCTATGTTCCCGCGAATCCATAAGTTGTCAGCTTAGTGTGATTTAAATTTATTTATTTATTTTTCGAAGAAACAGTTATTGATAAGCTGCCGTTTGAAAGGTGAGGTATGCTCACAGAATGAAGGTGTTAGTGGACATTTAAAAAATGGGAAATGGCGCTTAGGGATTATTTAAAAAGAAATTGGGAAAACCATGATTAATAAGTGACACAACCTCTCCAAAAAAAGCAAGACAATAACAGAGCGGATTAGCTTGTCGGAACAAGCACTGCGAAAAATGTGAAATAAATTGGAAAATTAATGTTAGATCGTGTCCGTTTAAAAAAAAACAATTTAAAAACAAGCGGCATACAATAGGATTTTAAATACCTACTCTTGGCTCATTTGTTTAACACTGGCATCTGACAATTTGTAAATCATCGTTAGCCAGCCGTTTACTGATAAATTTTAAAGTGGATCATTTTCATTATTTCCTAAATGCTTTTCTCGTGAGAATCTGGCTATTGTACGTAGTACTATTATTTATTCTGTGCTATTGGGCACAGCTCGCAGCGATAGAGCTCATTCGATGTGATTTTCGCGTCAATAACTTAGTAATGCAACTATAAAAACGTTTAGGGCATCACGAATGTTTTGAATTTTACTATGAAGTTGAAGTGACAAACGAAGTTACAGTCCACCTTATGATAATTGCAGTCCACAAAGACATGCAGCCGACTTCAAACAAAGAGGGCAACAGATGCTTTGTCACTGGCGAGGGTTTAGATGGAATGCCTCGCAGTCTGCGGTTGTACTGGCTCTCAATAACCTTCAGACCTCAACACAGCAGCAGATACACGAAGCGCGCGCTGCTGCTTGATGACAGAAATAAATAAGAGGGTACTACCCTCAACTTCGAGTTCTGCCACCTATTTTTAGAATTTTTTGAAATTTATGTTATACTACTTTTGCTTGTTAACGAGCAAAATTTTTAAGATTCAAAAGTGGGCGGGGAAGTATTGAAGACCGAAACGATCGAGTTTTGACTCCAACTGTGGCCACTCAAGAAATGTTCCAGCAGTCGAAACTCATTCAATCAGTAATTGTACATGAAGATTGCTTGTGAACGATCACAATTTTTAAGAATTAAAAGATGGCGGGGAAGTATTGAAGGTGAAACGATCGAGTTTTGACTCCAACTGTGCCACCCTAGAAATGTTAGGGCAGTCGAAACTCGATCAAGATAGAAGATAAATTACTACAACTTCAATGAAACATAATCGTACACGAAGCATACAGAAATAAAAATGGTTGCCTCATTGTTCCGCAAGTCGAGTCATGCTGCTAATATGGTGGTGAAAGATCAAAGGTCGGTTAACTCGCAGCGCTACGAGAAGTGACAGTTTATGATTCAAAAATATTAGTAGCTTGGAGTGACAAGCGACGATTCTACTAACAACGCAGCTGTTATAGCTGTTGTTAAAGGTACCAGATCCACCCCACACGTCTGCCAGAACATATTCACTTTTCTAATTAAAAGCAAGTGGTAAAATTAAAAATTTTGTACAACCGAGGTCGGTTGAAGTCAATATAAATAAAATGAAAACACATTAATGTAGTCGAAGTAAATTAAATAAGCATTACTAAAGATAACTCAAAAATTACGTGTCAGATCATGATCAAATGTATGTGGTACCGCATGAAAAATATCAGCCTTTAAATAAAAAAACAATAATTAAAATCGGTTCTCTACGAATAAAGTTCTGAGGTAACACAAGTTAAAAAAATACAATCGAGTTAAGAACCTCCTAATTTTTTTGAAGTCGGTTGAAAAATATTTCGCTATGTTGTTGCAGCGTAAGAGAGACGGGGTCCTTCTGAATCTGTGAGTGTTGTAAAAGGCGACAGAGCTAAACTAAAGCAGGAGATTGGCAGCATCATTTTCATAACAACTCAATTATATTTTAAAAGAACTGTGGTTGTTATCCCAATGCAAATATCCCTCCTATAAGAAAATTTTCGGCAGCGGATATTGATGGGCTGAACAAACGAATTAATTTTTTTTTTACTTGGTTCACCAACAAATGTTACACTAATACATATGCTTAATTCTAAGGCAGTAATATAAACTAAGTGCACATTCAATAATAGGTAAACACCGCATGCTTAGTGCTCATAGCATTTTCTACATTAATGACTATTTGCAAAAAACAAAACCAGGCGTATTAATAAGTAAATCCCATATACACACAAAGAATGTGTCTTCACTTTCATATTTTTGAAAGAAAGAACGACGCATTGTCTGCTTATTTAATATTTCTGGATTTTGGACGTGTCTAAAGAAAAGTGTACGAAGGTATCATATTTTTCAAGTAGATTAGTTATAAAAAAATGTTTTTCTTATTAAACGTTAGTCAATGTTTTTGTAAACTAGTACGAAAGGCGAATTTAATACTAAAAACTTTCTCTACCAGTCCGCCTTAATGTGGTCCAACTAATTTGTATTAAAGAAATAATAAATTAAAAGTGAATACTTTAAATAGAATAAACAATATAATTTTGTACATTTACTTTCCTTTTTTTTCATCTCAAAGATGTGCGCACTGGAAGCAGCGACAAGTAGCGTGTCGAGTATTTAGACCTTTGTAGCAAGAACCAATAAGTTTATGGTTCTTCCTGAAGACTTGGGTTTATCATATGATTATTATGAGTCTGAGTCTAAGAAAGTTCTGATGCAGTGGCACAAAAAGGGCACTTTGCCCGCAAGTAAAGTGTTCCAGTGGGCTGGAAAACTCACGACTACAGTTTTGTTGGTTTCATAAGGGATTGTTTTGTTTGATTACGAAGAAAAAAAGATACTTCTATAACACAAGAATACTATGTGGGATAATTGGATACTTTTACCCCTCTCACAGCGTACACGCTGGTAAAAGGGGTAGAAGGATTGGGCAAAGGCGTGCTGCTTCTGTACAACAACGTGACCTTGCACAGTGCATATGTTATGATGCCTACTGTGTGCACAAAGAATGGGCTTTGAAAGTTTGAAACGTCCTCCCTATAGCACAGATTTAGAAAAGGTAGTAATTAATAGGTCATTACATATGAAATTGGCGTTTTGTACGGGAGGAATATGAAGTCAATTTTTTTTGTAATATATATTTAATTAATCAAAGTATACACCGTTGTTATCTATGGACTTTTGCTTTTTTATGCATAGTTCATTGATCCCTTTACTTAAAAAAAAACCGTGGGGGCGGGAATCAATAAACTCTTTGAAGGCGGTTTGGACTGCCGCATCGGAATTGAATTTTTTTCTTGTAAGAAGTTGTCTGAATTCCGGAAAAATGGTAATCTGTTAGAGCAAGGTCCGGGGAGTACGGTGGATATCGCAGGCATTCCAATTGTAGCTCATTTAACTTCGTGGTTGTTTGTTGTGCAGTGTGTGGTCTTGCGTTGTCGTGAAGCAGCAGTGTCCTAGAGCGATTGACCAATCTCGGTTGTTTAGCAGCTAGTTCTTCCTTCATGGTTAGCAGTTGCTGACAATAGGTATCTGCCGTAATTGTTTGGCGAAATTTTAGAAAGCTGTAGTGAACGATACCGGCGCTAGTCCATCAAACACTCATAAGTAACTTTTTCTGAGTCAATTTTCGTTTAGAGCAGGATTTGGCTGGGTCTCCAGGGTTCAGCCATTGCGACGAGTGCTTCCTATTATTGTACAGTATCCACATTTCATCACAAGTAATGATTCGATTTAAAATCCCTTCATTTGTGTGTCAGTTGAGCAAAGTAACACAGCAGTCAACGCGTGTTTGAAAGTTCGATTCACTCAATTCATGAGTTGGTAACTCATGAATCGTTCAATTTTTTTTTTGCTGTCCCAATTTGCTTTAAGTGGATTACTACAGTTTTATCACTTACCTGCGAAGCCTGCAGCTATCTCTAAAATGCTTTGTAATGGATCCACTTCCACTATAGCCTTTAATTCTTTATTTTCCATTTTGGTCTCAGGCCGTCCACGGGGTTGGTTCTAAAGGTCGAAATTTCCAGAACGATGACGTTGAAACTAAAACGTGCCGTGCTTTCTTTTTCGACCCCAGTGCCGTACACATCATTAATCCTTCGAGCTTTTTCTGCAGCACTGGTGTCACGGTAGAACTCGTACTCGTAAATATATCGATATTTCGTGTTTTCCATTGTGCGATAATAAGCGACGCCGAAGAAAAAAGTAATTAGGAAAAAACGAATGAATGACTGTTTTCGAAATTCAAATGTACCATCTAAATTAGTTTATAAATTTAAATTTGGAATTCTTAACTAAAGAGGAGATATTTCGGATCAAAATGGTCAGTACGAATCTCGCTAATTTCATTTGTTTACCCACCCAATATCATTTAGCTTACTAGAACTTTTTACATGTTTGTTTCGAATTCGTAACACAAGTTTTAACACGGTTTTGTTGGTTAACAATAATAAACTTTTTGTATAGAGAAACAAGATATTCTCCGAAAGATTTTATGTTTTGTGTAAAATTACTCAATCACATGGTTTGGCTAAAGCTACAATCGGTAGTTTCAAAACTCCAACCGAAAGATTAAAGTTGAAAGGTTATTTAGTAAAGACGTCATCGATGAAAGTCTCTCTAGTTCTCACTATCTAGTTTTAGTAAAATTATAATATGGAATTTAATTTTGAAAGGACTATCACGCTCTAATTGTCATTCACTGACATTCAATTCAATTATCAAATTCCAGTTCTCACTACATAGATTCTCCGATTTATAAGTGACTACAAAGGCTTTATTGGTAACATTTTCATGGAAAATTGGTATTAATTTAATCGACTTCTTTAGAAAAGCCGGGATGAAATTCTCATGACCTTTGGCTTTCGGTTTATTAAATTTTTGTTCTTAAACTTATTTTCCTTTTCTTTAGAAAAGGACAAATTTTCTTTCCTTTAGAAATCAACGATATAGTGGGAAATTTTGTTATTAATATTTAAGCAAATATAGTACCTACATGAACATATAGCTTACTTGCAGCTGCTTGGCCTGAGACTCAACTGCTCAATGATAAGGTTCAAGGAACGCATTTTAGCTCCTAACAACTGCTCACAGTTAGTGTTTTTCAAAAATACATACTGACGTCAAAGTAAGCTATTTTTACGGTTAATGGAAACGCCAGCTTTTTCAAGTGACACTGGTGTTATTTAAACTATCATCACTTCATTCGAAGACTGCCAGCTACGAGTATTTCACGCGCACTCTTATGTCTTTTCTTACGTACTGAATTTGATATCAGCCAGCCCGAGCACTCAGCTGGTATCTCTCAACAACTGTTAAGATAACGCACTTTCGTTGTGAGTTGTCATAGGCTCAGACGAATGGACCGCAACAACGACTTGATCGATTGATTCTTTAATAGACGATCCTTTTTACTATTGTGGTACTAAAGCCATTTAAAGTAATCTAAGTATTTTATATGGTAGTTGAAATTTTAAAACATAAAGTTTACTCAACACAGAGCGAAGTTTTGGACACACGTGATCTTTATGCGCTCTACAGCAGAATCTTATATCAATAATCAAACCAATATATATGTGATTTTTGACATTTTCAGTGGGTTGACAAGTACAGTGTTGAAACAGTCTGTGGAGATATTCATGGCTATGGGACAAGATCGGTGCAGTGGCTACTTTGTTGTGAGATGAGTGTATGTGTTTTTGAATGTTAACTACTAGGCCGACATCGTGTGCCCACTTACATAGCATATCGTAACTTTCCTTCCTAATCGAACCCCCGGTTCCGTTAGATTCTAACGACCAAAATGTCGCCGGCCCGTCAAAATCAGACACTTTAAAAATCTTACGGTTTCTTATAGATGGCGTTATAACCATCCGGTTTACACCAGACGTTAGTCAAAGATGGTTGATAGTTAGGGGTTATGCATCGGGATCCCTTAACCATCACGCGAACGGTCAACTGGTTTGTCACTCTTATTTGTACTCACGTAGCATTATTTTAAGAAAAAGACGCTAATCTTCGCTAATCTAAATCACCGACTTTGATACTAGGATATCTCTCAAAGTCGGTTTTATACAAAATTATTAAGACGAAATCATATGATGCATCTGTTCACCGTTGGACGAGGTTAGCATCCATAGTCCATAATAGGTACGAGTTGTCGTAACTGCCGCGCTCGATAGGTTATCGCGGTACCACAGACAACTCGCACCTATGACGCACTGGTACTAATATGAGATTAACATTTCGGGGCTATCGAAAAATATAAACTATTTTGAGCATATCTATGATTCGACACTTAAAACAACCGTTAAATGAAGAAATGTATACAAATAAATATACACACAAGCCTTTGATTCCGTCGAAACATGGGCGGTGCTACAGTCTCTTCAACGGTGCCAAGTTGACTGTCGGTATATCGAAGTGCTGAAGTATTTGTACAGTAGGGCTACGATGGCTATCCGAGTACAGAACCAGAGCTCGAAACCTATCCAACCGCAGAGAGGTGTAAGACAGTGTGACGTTATATCCCCGAAACTCTTCACCGCTGCATTGGATAGGTCTTAAGATGAACATAGACAAAACAAAGATCATGTTTAAGGTCCATGTCACACCTATGCTGGTAGTTGTTGGGAGCACTATGCATATGACTTGTGAAGGGCTGTAATGATGATGATAATGATGACATATTTGAAAAAATTTAAGTGTCTACCTGTATTATCTAATTATCTGCTTTTTATTGACCTGAGGGGCTTACTTTATTATTTTAAATATATAATAGAATGACAAACGAGCACACAGTCCACGTGATGGTAAGTAGATGCTGTGGCCCATAGACGTCTACATTTATCCTCGATTAAGGATCAAAATGCAGAAGCGTTGTCACCCGAGAGGACTAAGATGGAATGTCTCATTTTCAGTTATAAGTGTCTCCGGTTCTCTAAACTAACCATACGAAACACAGCAACATTGAGTTGCTATTTTACGTTGGTATCCTGTGAGAGCATGGTTCTACCCCAGTCTAGCTCACCCATTCGCGCATTGGTCTATTTGTCTGTATATTTTTCCGTCGAATGGCTAATATCCACTTTCTTTTAATTAATGACCACATTAAAATCATAAAACGTAAAAAGGGGATCAATACTACTAATGCTATGAAAATAGTATCCTATATCTCGGTCCAACATCTTTGGTTCCAATCATGCAACTGCAACGTCTGATGCCTATATTATAATGCAGTAGCCAGCTATAAATGATCTATCTTCTGTTAAGAATGAAAATAGAAATGTGTTGTCAAAATAGAAATAGCTGGATTTTTTTTTTCGTGATGTCGTGGTAATTATATGATACGTCTTTTTACATATGAGTACCAAATTTGTCCAACTGAAGCATCCATTTCAATTCA
>DWHP01009871.1:0-10059 GCA_018247895.1 Parnassius honrathi | reverse complement strand
CGAAGTACCAATGGCTTTACGGGCTTTCCGAGGCACGGGGGTGAGACACCGCCAACTTCCTGACTCCGGGCAGCTACTGAGAATTTCTTGACAAAAAAACTCAATAATTGATTTTCGGCCCGACCCGGGATTCGAACCCAGGACCTTCATGATCAGCCGTCGCACTACTACAACCGCTAGACCAACGAGGCAGTTTAAAGTAATAAATAAAATAAATTAATATTAAAATAATCTATCAATAAATACTACTTACTAATTTGAAATAAACTTTCGCTACTAAAAAAATAAAAATAAAAATGTTGGACTATACAAATAAATCAATTAAAAACTATCGACATTAAAATAATACGCCCCCAATTAATAGTATTTATTGATAGATCAATTTCATGATATGTTTATGTAAAAAAACATTGTAGGATATCGGTACCATAGGCTTCTATTCCGTTCACCTGTTATACCCTATTGTTTTTCAGACGGTAATAAAGATCACCAATATATGTCTAAAAAATAACCATGCTGGGTTTCTTACTGGTTCTTCCTGGACAGATATATTTTCTGAACCAGTAGAAAAAAAATTACGTGATAATCTCATCCATCCACCCTTCGCAGCCTATAACAGCCCACTGTTGAACATAGACATCCCCCATAGATTGCCTCATAGGGGGGATTTTGCCATAGTTGCTACGCTAAGGAAGCGTGTCGGCAACCGCAGGTTTTTATAATTTTAACTTAATATCAATAAGACGTTGCTGTCCATCTTCTGTTTTGATTCCCTCTGTCACCTTTTAAGTCACCTGCAGGACCGGACCGGGTCCGGTTGTGGGTATTCTTACACCGTCATTACACGGGATGATAATAATCTTTATGGAATAAGAAATGTTCCATTCTATTGTAATTTTGTTTTATCTTGATAACTAAATTAAGTTTCATCAGCACATTTTAGCAGGAGTTTTATGTGTTTGTTGTTCTGTGAGTGGATGCTTTTGAGATGCTTGACGTGGAAAATATGGGCAGCGAGAGCACGTTTTGCAACTTTGCCACTACCGTACAACAGTCTGCTTATTGTCCACAGATCTATGAATATAATTGACTCGGCAAAAATAATTTGGTTATAGAGTGGAGCCAGTAATTTAAAATATTTGTCGGAGATAAATTGAGATTTTACGTAAGCGTGGTTCATTAAGGTACCTGTATGGATATCTACGTAATATTGAAAGCATTACTAAGTTTACAGACACTGTTTCATTTTCTTTGAATGCGGCAATCATGGGCTAACGATAACTGAACATAGTTCGTGAAGATAAGCATGTTGATCGATAACTTCGTACGCCTCTAACATATATATGCCTGTAACCTTTTGTTATAATGTAAGCTCTAAAAGCCATTCTAAGTCATGAGTAGAAACAACTATTTTCATTTTTTCGGACCTTTTTTTATAACTTTCACAAGTGTCTCCGTCACAGTAAGATTTTATCTTGTATCGTGGAAGCGTTTTACATTTATAAATTGGACACACATAGACCAATAAATGTTTCCGGTATAGTAAGATTCGGAACATTTATTTGTAGATCATAAAACATTTGTTCCTTTTGGGGTTCGAAACCGCGGATCAACACCAGTACAATAAAATTTCTAGCTAATATACGCTACTAAGCAGTCACACCACGCCGATTGGTGGAAATTCAAAAAATATTATCCTGCTGAATGACGTAACACTTGTTGTTCCATTGAAGGTGAAAGATCAATCCGTTCCATTCCACAAATTGGCATTTTTGATAAGCAACACGAAGGACTCATAAGAGGGACAATTACCACACTTGGCAGGCTGGTGCTACTTAACCTCTTTGATAGACAGATACGCATTGAGTTAAATCGATTTACTGAATTTGACAATTGAAAACATTTTTTGGTTGGTTATTCTGAAACTTTTTGAACTCTTTAGTAAAGAATAAACGAGGCAAGTCGTATCTAGCTTGATGCAACACTACCACCGTTTCCCAACGAACATATATCTAAGTAAAAATCCTTTGCGACGCGCCTGCAAAGTTTCAGTTCTCGTGAGCGGACACAGTACCTGCGCTTTGTTCCATTTCATCTAGGTAGCCGCAATAAATCGGGATCATAAGTTCGTAGCTATACAAATAGCTGGAGCATTGTGTGAAATAATCGTATAAGCTTGTTTCTTTTTTAGAATTAGGATGATAATTGAGCACATACATGGGATTAAGAATCAAAATGCTGATGCGTTGTCACCTCTCAGGAATAAGATGGAATGTTTCGCTACCAATAAAAAGGATTCTCAACACTCACCAAACAATCATCATACAATACAGCATTACTATGCTCTTTCACGCTGGTACTCTGCGAGAGCGTTATGCTACTCCGATCAAGCTGGCCCATTTGTACTTCAGCAGTGAGCTAGCTTGGCTCTATCACGAAATAACGTTTTGTTGTAATTGGGTTCCAAAAATCCTTAAGTGGGATGTCATTTTTATATTTTACGGATTACATATAACTCTTTGGTAGTACCTATTATCTAATTTTCAAAAAGCGTCTATATCCATATTTGAAAGTTTGTCCATGAATAAAATCATAGACATATGGTCAAGAATTAATGTGTGGAGATTATCAGTTGTGATTTTTTATATTGGAGAGGCAGACGGATAAATTATTTAACGGCTGTTGACAAAGATGAGAAATGTAATTATGATTTCAGGTTTGACTAAATTCTGTCTGTATGTGTAAGACTTGAATTAGACGCAGATGTCTAATAAAGACGCAGATATATAATAAAGGAGCGGACAGTATAATGTCGTAATGTCGTAAAATATGACATATTATGAAGTAGCGGTAGAGGACGCTGTAGCTATATTACGGTTGTAGTACGAATGGGTCTGCTCGACTGGGGTAGGACCACGCTCTCACAGAATACCAGCGTGAAATAGTAGGTTACTTAATGCTGGTGTGTTTCGTGAAGTGAGTGTACAGAACTGGAGATCCTTTTTACTGGAAACGAGGCATTCCGTCTTAGTACTCAGGGGTGACAACGCATCTGCATTTTGTAGGTGTTTATGGGCCACAGCAACCACTTACCACTAGGTGGACTGTGTGTTCGTTCGTCACCTTGCTTTGCCTTGTTGTTGTTGTCACTTTGCCATCTTTAAAAATTTTTTATCTTGAAGCAACGGTGTGATAGAATCCGCCACACACTATCACGTGGGTGTCGTAAAATACGACATATTATGAAGTAGTGGTAGAGCCACGTTGTAGCATATTATGGTTATAGCATAAATGGGTCGGTTTGGCCGGGCTAGGACCACGCTCTCACAGAATACCAGCGTGAAATAGTAGCTTAATGCTGCTGTATTTCGTATCGTGAGTGTAGAGAACCGGAGACCCATTTTACTGGAAAGAGGCATTCCATCTTAGCCCTCACGGGTGACAACGCATCTGCATTTTAATTCGTAGTTGAAGATGGATGTAGATGCCTATAGGCCACAGCAACCACTTACCATCAGGTGGACTGTGTGCTCGTTTGTGACCCTGACCTATAAAAAAAAAATGTACTAACTTTTTCATTTCGGCTAAATGATTGTAATCAAAATGAATACGTTATTATTATCAAATTGGTTTGCGGTTTTATTAGCTGTCAGGGCGCTACGAGTGATACGAACTTATTGAATTTTATTTATTTAACTCTTGAATAATGACAGATAGGTATTAGGTATTGATGAATATATCTGGCTGATTAGTGAAGCCTTTAATTTATATACCAAAATCATATTTATTCATACAAAATTACCAACATTAAAATATTGGGTGTTTTGCTGTTTTATTAGAGTAATAGGCGAACTTGTTTTTTTTTGTTCCGTGGTTTGATCCACCCACCTTCAAATTATTCACAATTCAACTTTGAGAATCGGTCTTATATCATACTCAATTGTCTATAATTTCCCACAGTAAACGAAAGTTGTTATTGTGATCGAAATTAGTTAAGATTGCGTCGCGTTGGCCTGAGATTACAATATAATACGAGATAACGGTCCAGACAACACTTATAGTTCGATTTGTTATAGTATATTTTTTTACGCGATATTGCTCGAATTATTCGTGCGAATTACATACATACCTGATCTTAAGCAGTTACACTCCATCTACCTCAACTCGATAGTTTTTAATGAAATATAGATGACATCTAATATTTATAATCTATATAATAAGTATCTAGCTTCTTCCACCAATATTAAATTTAGATCATTGTTTCTGATCATAGAATACTATAATACATACATAATAGAACGGGAAAGTGGGCGGAGCCCGTGTAGCCACTAAAATGCCACTAACACGTCAATTCACACGTATAAATGTCAAAACGAGATGTGTTTTGACGTTACAATCGTTTCCAAATTTCGCAATCAAATTATTTAGAAAATGCCAAATTGCACGCTATTTAAAAATAAATATGTATTAAAATCCATTTGTCAACACAACGAATCGGGTTTTTAGTAGTGATTAACTGATAATACGAAGTAATTGCTTGTGTGTGTGTGTGCTCCCGGCGACGACTTACCTCGTACAAAATGAGGTTGACAGCCATTCTATTGTGTATTCTGGTGTTCTATGATAGCTCTGTATAATTCTTGCAATGCACGAGTGCAGTCGATCTATGGATGTAGTTCGACATGTACATGAACTGAGTGACAGTGTGCGTGCGTGGCACACAGTCTCATTGTGCATGTACATATCGATGTTAAACCACATGCAAAGGTCGACCGCACTCGTGAATTGCAAGAACTGTAACGTCGTGTCAAATGATGAAGGCCGCTTATTAATTTATCAGTACTGCAGTGATGCAGCGTGCATCTTGTTTAAGGGCGCCTTAAAATTAGAGGCGTAAACAAGCGCTGCGGTGGCGCCACTGTGGTGCGCTCGCCACGCCCCTACTAATTTTTATACAATTTCTGGAAGCGCAGTTGCAGCGCCACCACCCTAACACACGCACTTCATTATTGCGTAGGGAAGTGAGACGCTTTTAATTATATTGAACCTCGATATGAACGCAGATCAACTTGACATTGAAGTATTTATTGAAAAAGTTAAAAATCACCCTACAACATGGGATAGTAGTTCAGAAAGTTATTCTTTCCATTCCATATTCCATAGACGACGAGTTGAATTAAATTTCTCATAATATGTAAAATATTAGTTACATAATGGCTGACTTTTACTTACCTCAACGTAATCATGAGCATTTCTTCAGTACAAATAGTGTTTCTGAAGGACGTGTCTTCTCGACGAATAACCATTTATAAGTTAAAGTAACTCCGTAAACCGGTTTCTGTTCATTCTTAAATAATTTTTAAGGATTTGATCATTATATTGGCATATCTTGAAATATTCACTATAGTCATAAAATTAAGGAACGTTTTCTAATATGTGTTGAATTGTTTTTAATCTTTTCTTTTTTTTGTAACAATATTAACAAGAGTACGTAAAGTAGACTAAGTAAAGCTTCTTCGTTAAATTCCATCGAGCTGACAAATCCTGACATACATCACTACAATTTACCGAAGCATTACTGACACGCGTCTATTACGACACGGTCGCGCCACTGTAGCTCTTCTTTTTGTAGCACCACCGCAGCACTTCCTCACGCCTCTAATTTGAAGGCGCCCTAAGTATTTCCGATGTCAACACCTTATACATCTTTTGATCGGTTAGTATTACTGGAATTACTTAACGCGGAATGCTACTTTTTATCAATTCTAAAAACATTGTCGTCAAATTATTGCGATGCTATGACATATTTATTACCTCTATTTACAAATACAGGCATCTATAAATAGAAATAAATCTTTACGAAATGACTGCAAACTTATAATATTTAATACTAAAATATTTTGTCGGACGTCGTACGATATAAATGATCAAGGAAAGAAAATGAGTGGGAGAGGAGTGACTAAACTAATTTATGTTGCGGAAGTGAATGGCAGAGTCGGCGAGGGAAGCCCTAGACGAAAGTTTAACGACCAAATTTGCGCTATATTTAAGAGGGACCAAATTAAAAGTACCCTTAGCCGACGAGCATCTATGCGTAGGTATATGTATATAAAGGAGATGAGAGAAGTGTGTCAGGTTCGTATGAAACGAAACTTTGTTGTCTCTGCCTACCCTTTTAGGTTGCAAATGCAAGAAATTGTTTATTTCTGCTAATAGTTGAGAAATTTAAAAGTAAATGTTATATTCTTAGCTTATAAACTAAATGTTATAAATAATAGAAGTAAAGAAGCTACATGATTTTTTTTCGACTAAGATATTTTTGTCCGGTTTGTTTCTTTTTTCTTTCTTCGTTCTTCTTTGGCTGTTTTTTTTTGGTGATTAGTTTGTATAACAGATATGCAATGTCGGCCATATTAAACCTTACTAAAAATAAAGTTAGTGTTTATAAATGCAATAAAACACTTTTATTCCTTCTATCCTCTGTGTCTTCTATCCACTATGTCATCTATCCACTTTGTCTAAACACTGACTTCAGAAACTGTTATGTGAAAATCGCAACGTCAGGTATGTTAAAGACTTCGCAAAGTTAAATGAGAGTTTATGAATGCAATAAAACACTTCTATTCACTTTATTTAAACACTGACTTCAGAAGCTGTTATGTGAAATTCGCAACATCCGCCATATAAAAACCTTACCAAAGTTAAAGTCGGTCTTTATGAATGCTATAAAGTGGATAGAAGTGCTATCCACTATGTCTTCTATCCACTTCAGAAGCCATTATGTGAAAACTATTTTATTCGTTTCAGTTCTTTGAAGTCGGCTTTAAATTTTTTTAGTTGAGTTCATCCAACTTTCTATACCAAGTTTTTCTTCTTGCTTTTGACTAGGTTAACATAAAAGTAGGCCTTGGTGAATTATCCGCCAGCAAATACATTCATGAACAATAGAAATAGTTACGTCAGTCAACTTTTGCGACATGCAGCTCACGCGACTTATAACCACGAATTGTATCCATAAAATATAAATTGCCCTTTATTTTGCCCATAAAATGACGATTGACTTTGTAATGTACCTATACCTGTAAGTAAAATTGAAGTGCCTATGAGTAATATTGAACTAACCGGTCTTAAATTAGTTCAGGGGGTCATATGCGTGCTGTTAAGGCGTAAATAATAATTTCTAAATTTTTTGTCTGTCTGTCTGACTGTCTCTGTCTGGGCTGCTTTTTGGAATGGCTGAGCTGATTGTGATAAAACTTTCCGGACAGATCGATAGCGATGCTAAGAGAAATCTAGGCTATATACTATCCAAAAAACTTGTACTTTTTCTTTTTGGAAAAACTAATTAATGGATAAAATATATGGTGATTTTTTTATAGAATAAGGGTGACAAACGAGCACACAGTCCACCTGATCGTAGGTGGATGCTGTGGCCCATAGACATCTACATTTATCCTCGACTAAGAATCAAAACGCAGATGCGTTGTCACTTCTGAGGACTAAGTTGGAATGCCTCGTTTCCAGTAAAAAGGGGTCTCCGGATCTCTACAGTCACCATATGAAACACAGCAGTATTAACCCTTTCCCTGTCCCATAAATCATACATGAACATTTCAATTGTTTAACTATTGTGTCTATTCCGCAGACAGGGAAACTGGTAAGCTGTTATTTTACGCTGGTACTCTGTGAGAGCGTGGTTCTTCCCCTAACCATAATAATATAGCTGCGGCGTGGCTCTACCACGTATAATTGATGATATTATGCTCGATTGTCTTGAATATAAATTACGCCTCATTAATAGATTCTATCCAGGAGAGGTTTTACTTTGCGTGTGTATGTGTGTGTGTGTGATTTCTTTAAATTACTCCGATATTTCATATTCAACGTCATTATTTGGTGAAACTTGGAGCGCTTTACACTTGAAATTAGCGGAAAGTTCCGGGGTAGCCTGCAGGGTCAACTATTTTTTTTTATAAATAGTGACATTAGTTTAAAACAATGTACATTTGAAGCTTAATCGAAATATTTCACAACCGAATGCTTTATAAGAGAACTTTGAAAAGTCAAACAGAGCACAAAACGCTATGAGTGAAGACCTCAAACCCATATATGTTAAATGTATGCTAATACAAGAAACTTGTTAAGTGAAGGCAGATGTGAGCCCGCATACAAACACCGTGCAAGCGGCTTTAAGCACGCTTAACATTTTGAGTCTCAGTAGGTCGAAAACTATACACTGAAAACTTAAACAACCATGTAGTTTTAAACTTTCGGCGAGATTTTTGTAGGTTTACCATATAGTTGGCAGATGCTGTGACTTCACATGCCTGAATATATTTTTTAGTTACTTAGACATGCAGGTTTTCTCATTATATTTTTCTTCACTGCCGAGCACGTGGTAAATCAGTACTTAATTGTTTTATAGGACAGGGTAATAAACGAGTACACAAACCAACTGCTGGTAAATGGTTGCTGTGACCCATAGACATTTACATCTATCCTCGATAATGAATCAAAATACAGATGCGTTGTCACCCGTGAGGACTGAGATAGAATGCCTCGTTTCCAGTAATAAGGGTCTCCGTATTTCTACATTCACCCTCCGCAACACAGCAGCATTAAGCCGCTATTTTACGCTAGTATTCTGCCGACCCATTCGTGCTACAACTATACTACTAATATAATTGCAGCCGGGCTAACTATGACATTGGGACGTTAAACGTCTCAGTCCCGAAACGTTGAGAATTAAAAACAAGTTAAAATAAGTAAATTAAATGCGATAGAACCCGTAAATATAGTTTTATTTAATGTGTAGTGTTCACGTAAATTTAATCTAACGAATAGTTTTTTAGTTATCTCATTTTATTTATACTTATATTGAAGTCCGTTGTACAAAATTTTTAATTTTACCATTGTGTCGAGTCGTTTTTTACTATTTATTGAAAGCTTTTGATATTTTTAAACGAACTGAGAAATATGGCAAGCTCAAGTTATTAATTAGAATTTAATCAAATTAGTTTAATGGACTCTGTTAAAAAGGTGTTATTTTGTGTACCCATTAAATATCTGAGGTATTAGTAAAAACTATGAATCGAGTACTCTAATGGATATCTAATCTTCAAGTTCTCGTATCCGTTACGGCACCTTGACATTTTTTTAATAGAATAAGGATGACAAACGAGCACACAGTCCACCTGATAGTAAGTGGTTGCTGCGGCCCATAGACATCTACATTTATCTTTAATTAAAACTCAAAATACCGTTTCGTTGACAGCATTTTAGAGCACCCATGATTACGGGGTACTGAGATTTTCAACATCCAGATGTCATAGTTAACCGCGATTACCAATAGATTAAAATAATTATTTTTTGTTCCGTACTACACGGTATGAACTTATAGTATCTTGAAGTCTTACAGTATATGTTCTTTAAAGCGGGTTTTAATTGATCAATTACAACCCGCGTAAAAAAACATATAGCTGAAAATCTATTGTTGAAAGCCCCTCCCATAGATTGCCCTATAGGGGAGATATTTCCATAGTTGCCACGCTTAGCAAGCAGGTTGGCAAGCGCAATTTTTTTAGCCATTATTAGGAAGATAATCTTGCCTATATCCTGATTTATTTCCCCCTGTCGCCTTTTACGACACCCATGGGATGATATGTGGGGTGGGAGAAATGAAATGAAATGAAATTCTGATTTTAACACTGCCACTACACGTTAGACCTATATATGATCATAATATACTTAATTATGATAATGTAATAGTAGCCATATTTCGTACCTTGATGTACTATGGTAGTGGAAGTTGAGTGTGACAGACGAAGCATGTGAGAGTGCTGAAGAAATGCGGTTATTTAGCTGTATTTTATGGGTGACTCTAAATGACAGGACGAGAAATTTTATGATAAGAGAAAAGTGTGGTTTAATAATAAATATATTAACTACTTTGCGACATTCCGCTAACTAAAAATACAATGATGTGTCTTACCTGGATTGGAGAGCACCTCCCGCCCTCCCTCAATTGCATGCACCAATCCCGCCACCACTAGTCCCAGC
>DWHP01009870.1:0-10059 GCA_018247895.1 Parnassius honrathi | reverse complement strand
AATTAAAAAGATTTTAATATGACAGGAACAGTGGAAATATTCCATTCCCGATACTTTTAATGCAGCCTATGTATTTGTCCCAGGCAAACATACTCGTCAACAACTTCGAGCTTAGTGCCCCCAACAACTACCGGCATATGTGTGACATGTACGTTACACATGATCTTTGTTTTGTCCATGTTTATCTTAAGATCTATTCGTTGGGAGACACTATTGAGGTCATTGAGTGTAGTGTTTAAGTCATCCAGCAATTCTGCCATAAGGACTACATCATCGACAAATCAAAGCTGAGTGATGTATTCGGCATTGACGTTAATGCCGTATCCTTTCCGGTCCAGAAGCTATAGACAGTTTTTGTGTTAATCTGTGTTGGTTTGTACAGAAATTAGCTCCGACTGCATGAAAAGTTTCCAGAAGCTCGTTATTCGTATCGTCCAGTTCACTGCAGTCTTCTAGGCACTGAAAACGATTTTGTGTCTCGAGACTTATACGGGATTGCCATTAAAGTTATTGTATCTGTAATAGATACAATAGCACCTTATCTAACCACCATCGAATCTGGTATGTGTCCTGATTTAATGAAACAAAGTAAAGTTATACCTTTATTAAAATCTGGTAGTATATTAGGCCCCGCCAATTTCAGAACAATCTCTGTACTACTAACCTTAAGTAACATTTTACATTTATATATTTTTTTATTATTTTATATCAGATGTTAAGTATTTTTAATATAAATAAATTGCTTCCTTCATACAAGTCAATTTGGTTTTACTAGGGGTCGCTCGACAACTGCCATCGGAGTTGAGCTTATAAAACATATTTTGTGCATGAGAGCATTCAGAGGATGCTTTAGTATATTTTGTGACCTTTCCAAGGCCTTCGACTGTGTTCAGCATGAGACATTAATCAGGAAGCTACAGTACTATAGTGTCAAGAACACAGCGCTTAAACTAGTTATTTCAAATTTAAGTCATACAATACAGAAAATTATTATAAATGGCAAAAGTATTTCCAGAGGGCCCGTACAGATGAGTGGGACACTCATCTGTACGGGCCCTCTGGAAATCAGGGCTCAATTCTTGGCCCATTCCTATTTTTAGTGTACATTAATGACTTACCTTCCCTTGTAGTGGATGATCAGGATATGGTATTATTTACTGATGAAACTTCATTGATTTTTAAACTTAAACGTCAACCATTTAAATGTGACGTATGAGCGAGTAGTGAGTAATGCTATATGTATGTAGTATAAAATGCTATACGAAATTAGTGCGTTGGTTTTGACGTTAATAATCTAGATTTAAATGACAATAAAACTAAAAGTATAAAATTTACAACAACGAATGTTAAAAGTCTGAATACCAACGTGTTTTTAAATGGGGAAGAACTGAGCCCTGTTCAATCCTCTGTTTTTCCTGGTATCACTCTCGATGGTAAGCTTCAGTGGGGCCCCAATATATCTAAACTTGCAAGCAGACTATGCTCTACAGCTTGTGTTGTAAAAAATATTAGAGATCTGAATAGTGTCGAGACAGCTAGATTAGTTTATTTCAGTTACTTCCATAGCAAAATGTGATAGGGGATTTTGCTATGGGGGAATGCGGCTGATTTACAAACTATTTTTGTTTTGCATAAGAGGGCCATAACAGCTATTTACAACCTAAAACCGAGAGAGGCTCTTACATAAAAATTAAAGGAAATAAATATATTAACTTTGGCTCCTCAGTATATTTACAAATTTTTAATGTATGTTCGCTAAAACAAAAATAGTTTCAGTAAAAAAAGTAACGTAGTATTTACCAATAAGTAAAACAAAATTAAGACTAGTCTTGTTTTAATTAATTTTACAGCTGTATTAAATACTATATTTTCTGACACACTAAACTCAATATATGTGGGAGGACATGCTATACTAATTTTTAATTAGATTAATTAGATTTCGAATATTAAATTTCTATTTCTATATAATCGTTTTTGAGATAACTTTTAAATTTTTATCTATTGACTCTAGACTTGCCAAACAATTTTTTACACTTAAAAACTGCGTCGAATGACGCCAAGTAAATCTAAATCGAACGAGGCGATCGAAAGTTACACGCATTTAAAAATTTCTAGATAATCGTTATTTTGATATATTTTAAAGAGCTCAAAAATCAAAAAATTGGAAGATGGTTCAAGTTAAAAAAAGCGGGAAGTTTCAGGGTTGGCCTACCGGGCAACCGCTTTTCAGATTTTTTCTATAGAATAAGGCTGACAAACGAGTACATAGTCCATCTGATGGTAAATGGGTACTGTGGCCCATAGATTTCTACATTTTCCCTTCATTAAGAATCAAAGTGCAGATGCGTTGTCACTCTTGAGGACTAAGATGGTATGCCTCGTTTTCAATAAAAAAAGGTATCTGGTTCTCTACAATCACCATACAAAACACAGCAGCATTAAACTGCTATATTTTACGGCGGCATTTATAGCTGCAGCGTGGCTCCACCATGTAATAAAGACAAACCAAGTAAATCTAATCCCTTACCATAAGACAGCTGCCTAATAATTAGGTATAACGGAAGAAAGTTTTCGAGCAGTAGGTAAGTAGATAATTACTTTAAAATTTTGAAACTAGAAAAGGTAAACTTGAGAACCATTTTCATAATAGAATAGACCCAAGTACTTCAAACTTTTCAACAAAGTGGAAAGAGTTAATTGCTACTAATAGTAAGCTGTAATTAAAACTTAATTATTTTGTAGTTGGTATAAGAAGGACGATTTACTATAGTTACAAATGCAATATTCGTTTCGTTTAAGATTGATCGTTTCTTACAATAACATGACAAAGAAATCGAGTGAGGAGAGGTTAGAAACATTAGACATAGAAACTATTGGGAATTACACGCATTTCTTACCACTGCCGCTAAAATTCGTCGGATGCTGGGACTGGTTTATAAAACCCAACCGAGAATACGAAATAATCGCTAATCATGTTTATTTGTTCTTAGTGCTGTTTGTGCTTGCCAATCTACCGATTTCTCTATTCGTCCATTTGCAAACTGAATGGGTTGACATCATGCACAGTTTAGACGAAATAGCCGACGGGTTGCCGTCGGTTGCCTCCGTCGCTATTGTGGCGTACTTTACGCTTTACAAGAATGAGTTGTACGAGCTGATCAATTATATGAACGCTAACTTCAAATGCCACTCGGCTCGGGGCCTGACTAATATGACAATGCTGAAGAGTTACAGAGCTGCAAGGAACTTCGCGTTCTTCTACACTGCTTGCACATTGTTTAGTGTGACGATGTATGTTGTGTTGCCAGTGATCGTACATTGTGAGTATCTTTTTAATTTTATGACAATGAGCTGAAAACTTTATATCGATTTTAATAAGTGATGAAATTGACACGTGGTGGCTGCGTTTATTTTTTTTATTTTTATAGGCGTTATTAGAACTGCGATGCTTTCCATGTCTTGGTTTGTTCTCTGTCTCCTCTTATGACTCCCGTTGGCTTAAGGCTTATATGCGAAGCCAACTCTAAAGAATTGATATCGTTTTCTCTTAAGAATCGAATGTTGTAGTTACCAATTTTTCAGTTGGAATGCCTAGTCCAAAAATAAAACAGTAGTCAAAATGTATTTTTTTGATTTGATTGAGTAGTTTTATAGGATACTATTAAAAACAATAGAATCGCTGCCAACCTTATTTTGTACGAGAACCGGTGTCGGATGTAAAAGAAACGGGAGAGAAGTTCGGGATCGTGTCAAATGGAATTCCGTAGTCTCTGCCTACCCCTATGGGCGACAGGCGAAAGTTTATAAATGGTATTAATAATTTAATCCATATTTTAGTGTGGACAAAGCAGCCGCTGCAGCCGTGGGTCTACACAGATCTTACAAGGACAACATTGATTGTGTTTGTGTTCTTGAGGCAATGCCTGGCGCAGGCCTTCGTGGCGCTGGCTCTGGGGCAGCTAGGTGAAGTTCCTTGAATATCAGTAAAGTATTATGTCTCTGTCATTAGAATAAGAACTTTATTCAATTAAGTATATTAGTAATCATAAGAAAGAGGAGAGGGCGACAAACGAGTACATAGTCCAATTACTGGTAAGTGGGTGCTGTGGCCCATAGACACCTATACTCGATTGAAAATCAAAATACAGATGTTTTGTTATCCTTGAAGGCCTAGAATACATCGTTACCAGTAAAAGGGTTGGTTAACACAGCCAGATGTCATTTGTATCGAATTAGCGACATAAAAAGCCTCATGTTAGTCAGGAACACGTAGAACAGACTCGAGAGTCTATTCGACGACAGCGCCGCCACAAGCGAAACATATAGAACCCTAAATCGCGCTTACAAAGTTCCGAAGTAAAAACAGTATACATATTATATAGAACAGTTCTAAACTATCACAAGAAGCGTTGGCCGCTCCCCGGGCAGAACACCTTGTCCGGCGGGAGATCTCCCCTTTTCCTTCCACGGTTAAATATTTACGGTACGTTTCAATATAGTGAAAGCGGTCCTGCTTAAATGTGACGATGGTGGAATACTATGGGCGTTTTATTTATTTATTTATGCTTTATTTGCACACCAAGTACAAAAAGGCGGGTTTAATGCAACAAGGCATTCTCTACCAGTCTACCTCCGTTTTAGTAGGTGAGAGTACGACATAACCCGTCATAGCCCTCGCGAGTCGGTTACGTGTAGGTATTAACCCCGTAGAAAAAAGACCCGTGCCAACTTGCGGCTAGGGCTGCCAGGTTTTAAAACCCAAAAATTCGACAGACCAGCGAGACCAGACCAGACCACAAAAAGCCGGACCCCCTTCTTTTTTTGTCCTTGTAAAAGAGATTTTTTTTAAAGTAAAACAATGCTTTTTGTCATTTACCGTAAAATCTTTTTAAGTTCTAACGAAATAACAACAATTGAAAAAATCAGTCTTCTTTATTATTAATTATTCAATATCCATTACAATATTAATTTCAATAATTGTAATAGTATGTACGTAAATATATGAAAAATGTAAAAACAATGTTCAAATTTAAAAAGCCTGATAAAAGCCGGACACCGTCCAATTTGGCCGGACACGCAACCTAAAAGCCTGACTGTGCCCGGGTTTATCCGGACGTCTGGCAACGCTACATGCGGCGAAGGTAGACATTGAATTTAAGTCGATGCGAGTCATACACAACCCGTCTTTGCCTCCGCGAGGCGGATATGATTCATAGATATTTCCCCATATAAATAGGACCTTAGTCATTCGACCATAAAATATAGCCATTTAATATTGACCAATCGCAGGTATATTGTTCACGTCCAACGCTATACTTCTGTGCGGTCAACTGGACCTGTTGTGCTGCAGTCTACGCAACGCGCGCTACACCGCCCTGCTGCAAAACGGCGTACAGCATTCTGCATTGCTGGCTGCCCACAAGGACTTGCTAGAAGATGAGCGACATAATTACATGTATAACACGTCCGAGATGAGAGAATCCCGTTATCATTATGATAATGAATTGGTGCGCGTACTCACTATGATTTTTTTATGAATATATGGGTGACATACAAGCACACTACACGTCACCGTTGGAGCCACACGGAAGTCTTATCCGACACTATTCCGATGATATCCCGGACGTCAGTGTGAGTGAAATTCGAATGGCTCTCCAGCACTATAACAACGGGAAGTCCCCGGGCGAGGATGGAATTCAGAAGCTCTTTAATTTCTTCCTCCATGGTGGCACTACTTCGGAGGCGTGGAGCAAAAGTGCGGTAGTCTTGTTCCTCAAGAACGGTCTCGCTCTCTTTTTTACGTGGTAGAGCCACGCTGGTGATATGTTATAGCTGTAGCACGAATGCAAGACCACGCTCTCACAGATTACCAGCGTAAAATAGCAACGTATTGCTGCTGTGTTTTGTATGGTGAATGTAGAGAACTGGAGACCCTTATTACTGGAATAGAGGCATTCTATCTAAGTCCTCAGGGGTGACAACACATTTGCAGTTTGATTCTTAATTGAGGATAAACGTGGATGTGTGCGCCACAGCATCCACTTATCATCAGTTCCACCTGATTGGGTGACAAACGAGCACACAGTGGACTATGTGCTCGTCTATCACCTAAAGCTATTAAAAAAAGAAGAACTACAGACCGATTTCCATTCTGAACCGCGTCTACGTGCTGTTTTCGAGAGTCATTAGGAATCGTCTCACACGTAGGCTCGACGACCTCTGGCCTCCCGAACAAGCCGGTTTCCGAAAAGGCTTTAGTATCATAGGCTACATACGTACCCTTCGAAAAATTGTGCAGAAGACCGAAGAGTACAATCTGCCACTTTGTTTGGCGTATGTGGACTGTGAGAAAGCCTTTGATTCCGTTGAATTTTGGGCGGTACTACAGTCCTTTCAGCGATGCTAAGTTGATTGTCGGTATATCGAAGTGTTGAAGTGTTGTACAGTAGGGCCACGATGGCTATCCGAGTACAGAACCAGAGTACGAAACTTATCCAACTGCCGAAAGGTGTAAGACAGGTGACGTTATATCTCCGAAATTCTTCAGTGTTGGTTTGGAAGACGTTACTGGACTGGAAAGGATACAGTATTAACATCAATGGCGATTACATCACTCACCTTAGATTTGCCAACGATATAGTCCTTATAGCAGAATCGCTGGAGGACATAAGCACTATTACCTGAATAGTGCATATGTAACATCCATGTCATACCTATGCCGGTAGTTGTTGGGAGCACTAAGCTCGAAATTGTTGGCGAGTATGTGTACCTGGGACAAATAGTCCGACTAGGTAAGTCCGAATTCGGCCGAGAGGTCAATCGACGGATTCAACTCGGCTCGGCAGCGTGCGGGAAATTACGACACATCTTCTCGTCAGCTATACTTAAAAACCTAAAAACGGGACCGTACAACCAGTGCGTATTGCCAGTGATGACTTATGGAACTGAGACGTCATCCTTCACTGCTCTGGTCGTGTGAGAACGCTCAAGCTTGCTCATCGAGCTATAGAGAGGGCTATGCTCGGGGTTTCTCTGCGTGATAAATGAGGATATCCGCAGTAGAACCAGGGTGACTGACATAGTCCAACGGATTAGTAAGCTGAAGTGGCAATGAGCCGGCCGGTTCTCAAGTGGCAGTCTCGTACCGGTCGATGAACTGAAGTGCGACCCTTCATTAGATGAAGTGACAGTGACATGCGGAAAGTCGATTGATGCAGGTGGCTCAAGACCGTGCTCTGTGGCACTCCTTGGGGGAGGCTTATGTTCCGCAGTGGGCTATCGGCAAGGGATAACGTAGCGTTATGCTGTAATTTTTCGATATTTTGATAAAGTGTGATCCTTTTCTGGTCGATTCGATTCTTGGTGTTACCACTGCTGCAGTGTGATTCTACCAGGATTATTTATGATTTTATGCGAAGTTTTATGAGAAGAATTTTGTAGTTAAATGCACTCATTATTCAATACTCAGGACACATTAGTCGCATGAGTTGTATAAGTGATCATCAATCATCAACGATCACAGTTTTTTTTTATAAATTATAGTTAATCTACGTATCATCATATTTTTGAAGCATTGATTCCATTACCATTACGGCTTATGAAATTTCACGGCTGAACATAGGCCGCCCCATTAATTGTTTCATGGGTGGGTTTTGCCAGTTTCGATGCCAGGTGGGTAGGCAACAGCAGTTTTTTTTTAAATTTCTGTTCCTGTTTCAGTTCCTCTTTCTTGCCTCTTACGACACCCACGGGAAGGTCCTAGACCTCAGTGTGGGTACTCTAACACCATCGGTACGGTTACTTTACGTAATCACAATTTTTATGTATTGTTTGAAATATATTTTCTTAAAATATTTTTCTCGTGGTAGTGTAGGGTAATGTAAGCAATATAATAATATAAATAATATAACATTTTCAGCGGTATTCTATTGGACATAACACAAGCTACAGTAAGTACTACAAAGTATTGTACAGTAAGTACTACAACTGCCGGTATGAGAGCGATGCAACATACACTCGACATCTCAGAATGACACATGACGACGTGACGACATCTCATCTGTAGCTATAGCGTAGTATTCATTCGCCCGACGTACCTTGTTACATGTCAAGATTAAAGGAAACTTCGACTAGAGTCTTACGGGTATCCGTTCATATAACAGATGATAAGTGTGTGACAGCGCTGTCGTCGCGCCACAAGCGAAACTCATCAAACCCTAAATCGCGCTATCAAAGTTCCCGAAGTAAAACAGGTATATATAGAATAGCTCCGAACTAGGACTCGAAGCGTTGGCCGCTCCCCGGGCTGAATACCTTGCCTGGCAGGAGATCCCCTCTTTTCCTTTCACGGTCACAATTGGGAACTGCAGTCCATGGGAACTTACAGATACCATCAATCAAAGAATGCCACAGACGTTGTGTCACCTCTGAGGACTAATCTGGAATGCCAAACAGCCTGTAATTATTCTGGTTCTCTCTAGCCTCTAGATCAGCGCAGCAGTGCTGCAGACACTGTTATTTGATGGCAGAAATAGGTAAGAGGCTGGAATTCTACCCACTGACTTGGTTTTTTATTTCTATAAATGTTTTTCTGTAAACAAAATCCTCGCAAACTGTCCTCGCTTTATTCAGAAATAATCTTATTTGGTATTTAACACCTTTATGTCTGAAGTAGTAAAATAATTTAGCTTTTTCACGGATAATTAATTATTAGCGTTACCTGAAATTTGTGATTTGGAGAGTAGAAAAACCTAACGCAAAAAATAAAATTGCTCTAGATGTTTATAAAATAATTAACGATAGTAATGTTTTAACGTGACGAAAGCTTCATAGTACATGGTAGAGCCATGCTGCAGCTATATTATGGTTGTGGTGGAAATGGTTCGATCCGGAAAAGACAACGCTCTCACAGAATACCAGCGTAAAATAGCAGCTTAATGCTGCTGTGTTTCGTATGGTAAGAGTAGAGAACCGAAGGCCTTTTTTTAATGGAAACGAGGCGAGGCATTCCATCTTATTTCTCAAGAGTGACAACGCATCTTCATTTAGATAATATATGACCCAGCTTACGATTTTACCGAAGCGCAGTTAAATAAACTTGAGTGAATTCAAAATTAACACACTTTAGAATTCCGTAAACTTCTCAAGTGCCTGCCGATTCGCCTTCGCAGCAATACTGACATTATTTCTGCTTTATACTGCATACTGTTCAATCCCCCCATTACCTAACCGCCGTTACCAGAAAGATCGCTTTGAGTTCACCTCCTCCTCTCACGATCGTCATCTACGTTTCACTAACAAGTTTTTGCTTCGTATTTCGGCACATTCATCCTCCTTCTTCAATAAATCATTTCCCCGAATTGAAACCCCTTTTTCTTCATAAATCTATTCAAAGCTTATTACTTGGAGCTCTAAAAATTCTCATCACAATTTCCGTCCTTAACTGTATAGTCTATCATACCTATCCTCATCTTGTATTATGATACTTATTTTCTTTTTTTTATACTTAATTGTCTAATTTTTGTACACCTTCCATATTCGTCATTCGTTGTAAAAACGCAGTTATTGGCGAAAAAGGTTGTCTGGAAGAAATTGCATCTATAGCAATAACACCGCATATTGTAACCTGTATCTAATTTATTTCATTTTGTTTTTATGTGTACAATAGAGAATACTATGTTGCTTAGTTGTTTAACCATAGCGCTGCTGATTTGAAAAAGGAGTTGACGCTATCGAGGGATTGTTAAAAAACTAAGCACTGAACTATATCGGAAGATGATGGCAATATTATCTGCACCTACAAATATATCTGCATAACTTCTACAAATACAAATATGGCATATGATTTTATCTGTAGATAAATACAGAATGGTAGCTGAAAGATGCGATTGAATTCACTTCGATCCTTTTTAAGCTTTATACGACGTTCTATCCAAATTCTTCGCCTTTTAGTTAATGCTAATGCAACATGTGTATCAAAATCTTTTTTTTTTTTTTATAGGACAGGGTGACAAACGAGCACACAGTCCACCTGATGGTAAGTGGTTGCTGTGGCCCATA
>DWHP01009869.1:0-10059 GCA_018247895.1 Parnassius honrathi | reverse complement strand
TGGCATACCTTGGGGGAGGCCTATGTTCAGCAGTGGACTTGTGAAGGGCTGTAATGATGATGATGATGATGATGATGTTTTGCAGTAGATTTATGAGTCTGGCTTGGTTGTAATGATTTTACTTACACGCAAACGTGCCTAAACAATTTCAGACATTCTATCTGTATTTCCACATAAAGATTGTAATTATCCGTGGAGTAGGTCATAATACGGGTATGTTCCTAGTTTGGACACCAATTCCCCAATCAAAATTTGTGTGATCAAATTGAGGGAAATCAATTAACAATTAAATAAATAAATGAAGATTTATCGTCATTACATCTTGCAGTTTAAGTGCCAAAATAGAAAAATTAGAAAAAATAACATCTTGCCAGGAAATAATATATTTTATTATTTTGATTTATATCCCGAACATTTTTTTTTGAGTAACAGTTACGTCTTACCTTTAAAAAACGGTCTTTGCAATGCTGGACCAACTCTTGTTCTCTTCCCGCGAACAAGTTGAGTCCCACAGGCAACAATCTCTTCAGACAAGCGACCATAAGAGACGCTTGCACCTCCTTGTCTTTGTCTCGCTTCTTATCACGGTTTTTCTTCTTTTTCTGTAAATTTTATTCAATTTAAATTTATAGCTTGCTTGTATAAATTGATATAAAATAAATATATTTTAGATTAATTTATCCTATATTACATTTGGATGAAACTGAATTGTCAGGCTTTGTTGATTTTTGTCTTGTCGGACGGGCCACAATTGCCATTATTAAATTGTATAAAAGAACCTGGTGTGTTTATTTGCGTTAAGGTAGGAAATGCGGGATTAAGAATTGAGATGCTTCTCGTTTACAGGGAAGAACCACGTAGGCCAGCAAAATTTATATACCTTCTTCTTGTCTTCTTTTAGCTCAGCCTTTAACAGAACTCTGAACTAAGAATTAGCGTATTGTCTTTGAGTTAACAACAAGATAATTATTTTTAATTATTTATTTAGCGATAGCGGCAAGCGCGCGGAAGTTTTCTTGTTATTAATGTTGTGTCTTGTATGGCGCTGGCGTCGACTGTTTTCGTAAGATGCTCTTCTTAAGTTGAAGATGGAAATTAAGGAAATTGATATAATAAGGATATGCGGTGGATTAAGACAGTGAAAGTAAGGAGATATGCACCATATTAACATAAAGGTATCGTAGCGTTTTCGCGTCAACAGAACCTAAGCTTCCAGGTCCTTAAGTCCTTTAATGTTTACATGTTTTTGATGACCCTCAAGGTCAATAATCTCCATTGGTGAGTATAGTAGAGTTTAATTAATATCATATAATTTATGTAACTGTGACCAATTAAAACTTAGCTATATTGTTCATCACGAAGCCAAAATTAGCACATTAAAAAGCCAATAAATATATTTACCTTTCCACCACCCTGCGGTGTTCCATCGACTATGGTGGTCACCCGCCTTGTAGCTGTAGGCATTATGAGCACCTGTGGTCCATAAACGGAAAAGCACACTCAGACATGAAATAATAAAATGAAAGAAACAACGACCGCTCCTTTTGAGATAGTCTTCTCTAGTCTTTAGTTTTCGAAATGGAGGGTCAATAGTTTGTTTAATCATGCTGTAAGCCCACATTTGATTAATATATACATATGATTGTACTAACTTAATTTGAGTTATGGGTATATAATTTAATATTGCTAATCATGGTGCCTGAATCTAAAGCATACTTTTATTTACTTGTAAAATGTTTCCACAATTCACTGCGGCGCTAGCGAAAATGTATTATTTACTTATTTATAAGGGTACATCAAAAGAGACAATGTAATAACTATATTGATAATACGCAAATTAGTGATAAACAATGCATCGACCATAGAAACAGGTGAGCACAGAATTCATCACTCGTTATGTCGACGCCGAGAATTCTGATACTGGTTGAAGTAATAAGGGGAGTGTACAGAAACTGAAGAGATAATACAAAGGGGTATTTTTTATCAGTAAACGCGTAAATTTGTGTCTTCTGGCGATTGAACTGGACTAGATTTAGTCGCCTCAATTCGAGAATATTTGTTCAAGAAAGTTTGTTCCAGTACTCGGCGACGTTTCCCCGAGAAATATTGGCACGGCCGGTGTATACGGTATATGCACACTACGGGATAGTCGGCGGTGTGCTCCCCCCGTCGTCAAGAGTCGAGTCGGCCGCAAAGAGAGAGCCTAGCAGATCGGTTTTCTCATTTTCGGCATGGGCTAGGGCTCTGAGCAGAGATGGCAGATTTTTTTGGACAGCCTTGGCAAGAGACCAGAATGCTCGTGTTCTCGAAGATGTGATCTGACTTTGCCTTGGCAATGACACTTTTAAAGGACCTGGAGGCAGAATTTTAATTCTTTTTAAGAGCGCTTGTGTTTACATTCCGAAACGTTGATGCGTCAGCCCAGGTCCGGGAACACTGCTTCTTATGGCGTGATGTAATTTTAGAGGAGTGACCATACCATGGCCGAGTTCTTCCCCCGATAGGCACCATAGATGACGGAATAAAAAGTTGTTCCCTGATGTGGCAGTGACAGAACTGGCATCAACGTTGGCGTCAACCGTCAAGAAGAAAACCCGCCCCCAAGGGTAGCATGCAAAAAAAGACCACATCCTATCACAATCGATCAACCTATTATGCCTATGACATTGAACTAAGTTGTACTAGCGTACATAGAAACGACAGCGCGTACAAAATGTTTGCGCTGTGAGTTGTTGCCGATCGGCATTCAGTCACTCTCCTACGCTCAGCGAGACAATGTGTCTAGATTATGAGTACATGAAAATTAAAAAATGCCGTCATGCGTCTTAAAAACATGCAAAAACGCTTCAGTTACAAAGAAAAAAGATGTTGGGATGACATAATATAACCAGTAAGTAAACAAAACATGTGCTAAACACTACTAAATTTAATATTTGATAATAATTTACTGCCTGCGACGTGACTGCCATTTCTGTATGAAAATCATAGATTATGAAAAGTGAACCATACAGATGGGAAACGCACGAAACTACCTACTACCGATTTCGATGGTTCTTTTTTTATTCAAATTAGTATTACTTGGACTCATTTATTTTATTACTTATTATATTTAAATGACATATTTTAATCCGATCATAAAATTTCTAAAGAAGTTAAGAAGAATGTTCTGTAAAAGTATGGGACAGCCACTAATTTTTACGACGAGTAAATTAATTTCCATTCGAATGTGTATACCTTGGATATACGTCACTAATTACAAAAAACATTTATATCAAATTTACCTATTACGAAGTTGAGGTTTGACCGTCCTTCACTGCTTGTTTATTCTATAGGCACACGACACCTTCGTACCTTGTTGAACAAAACACGTAAGCGACACCGTTTCGGTAGCGTTTACGACATTTTTCTCGCGAGCATTGAGCTTGCCAACTACACCTTCCAGCAATCTAACGCTACCTGTTGTGTGATGCTTGACTAAACGGCATTTAATTTTTTTAGCGGTGTAGTTTAAACAAAGTTACAAAATAACCATAATTACTGCAAACAATTTTTACAGATAGCTGTTCTAGTGCGTAGTACATAGTATCTCGACCTATGAGAGCGGGTACCGTAACCCGGATCAGACAATGGTCCGAAAAGCCAAGATGGGAGGCCTGATATCAATCCTGATGAATGGTCAGCAGAAGGTGTCCAACAGTGAAGGTGCATGATCTTCCACATCCGATCTCCGCGTAAACGAAATAAACAGTTATTTTAGACCATAAGTCAAGGCAAATTCATAAATAGATCTACCAGCATAATCGGTTAAGCGGGAACCAAGCCATTCAGCATGGAGGCGTTAAAATCACCGAGGATCATGATCTCTGCGGATGAGATCTGTTGTAGCACGGAGTCTGCAGCCGTTTAGATCGCTAGTATGTATAATATGGAGGATACTTATGTACTTATATATATATGAGAGGTATTTTTTATTTAATTTTTATTATTATACTATAATACCGCATCAGGTCGTTACTGTCTTCGCAGCAAAATATGCTTTAGATTTAGACTGTATTAACAACTACTTTAACATTAATTAGCATAATACTAATAAACGTACAGCTAACACAGTAAATCTGACGGATGTCAAGTAACTTTAGTTACTTACAATGAAGAGAATAAGATTGATTTTATAATAACTTACCATATTGTCGATTTCGTTCGCGGATATAAAGTTCTGCTCCTCCTTTAAGAAGTACTGACTCTTGGACCAGATGTTAAATATTTCTGCTACATGGTTGTAAATTTCTTCGGCCTCTGTGGATATGAGTATTATTATATAGGTTTTAACTTATAATATGCAATGCTTGGGGCATGATGGAGCTATAGTATCTCGTGTAAGGGAAGGAACCGTAATTAATTACTATTTGATCCAAATCAGAAAACAGAGCAATGTAAACAAATCTATAACTCAACATTTTTCAACACAAAACATCATTGACATTACAGTCTTTTACAATTAAACCTTCCTCAAGGAATATCACCCATAAGGAATCAATAATCCCTGTAATCACCTGCATCCATCGATTTCCTGTATCTCTTAACAGGTCATCACTCCATTTACTGATTCTATTGATTATGATTATATTCTGCGTTGATATTGATGATATTCTGCATTCTATCCTTAATTTACCATTTATCCAAGTATTGTTGTGACGGTGTTAGACAGTCCATTGCTCCATGTAATTCAATCGGGGCTAGATTGACGATTTATTGCTTTGTATGTAGATATGTGGTTGCGATTGTAGGTAATTATTTATGGGCAGCGTGTTGTTTAAGGGCCTCGCAATGTTAAATAATAATATTTTTGCGTAATATAGGACGTTGAAAAATGGGACAGGCGCCTGACACACGCATTACCCATTGATCTGACTCTGGCTTAATCTGACTTTGCGTGATTAAGCCAACTGTGGGTGTTGTAAGAGGTGACTATAGAAAATGACAAAAGAACTTATAGCTACCGATAGATGGCATTATAACCATATTGCTTACACTAGACGTAAGTACTCAGGTCAGTCATCAGCACAGTCATCAAAAGCAGCAACAACTTATAAAATACTAAGATGGAATGCATAATTCCAGTAATTATGCTATATCTAGAGAGGGGGGGGGAGAGGGAGAGAGAGACAGTATAACTTCTTTTTCTAACACTATTACCGTGTAGCGACAGTGTAAGAATATCCACTATCCCATATCATTCCGATTGTGTTGTAAGAGTTCAGAGGGAAACAAATCAGAAGATTAGCAGCAGAGCGTCCCTAATAACGGTTTTAAAAACAAAACTGCGGTTGCCAAACCGCTTGCCAAGCGTGGCGACTATGGCAAATGTTCAGCAGTTGACTTTAATAGGCTATAACGGTAACGGTTGCTAACTCTCTATACCCTGCTCTGCTCCTGGTACTCACGTCTGTTAGTCAATCCGTCTGCAAAACCAAAATTTCTCTCTACGACGGGAGAGACCTATGTCTAGGGCTACCAGACCTGAAAATGAATTTTCCTGGTAAAATCCCTAACTTATTAATAAATTTCCTGACATTGACGAGGAGGCAACAAAATATCTAATAATAAAAAAACTCGAACATGTGCTTGACATTTTATGCGCAATATTCGGCAATAAAAAGTACGAGCCAGATGAGATGAATGAAACAATGTTATTGTTATGATTTGATTCATTTATTACTATTTTTTGTGATCAAACTGTTTAAGAAATATTTTAATTTGTATTTCCTATATTTTTTTCTCTTTCTATTTATAAATACCTAAGATTTTCAAATTTTCCTTGTTTACCAAAGAGAAGGCTAAAATTCCACATATTAGGAACATTCCTGTCGTCTGGTCACCCTACCTATGTCAAGCAGTAGACTCTTACGTACTGTTGACATAGAAAAGTAGAAAGTAATAAAGGTAAAACGTGAACTCATATTCCGAATAAATATTTACCTGGAACGTTGTTCCTAAGCCAGTGGTTTCTCTGAAGGTCAACATATTTAATAAGTAGAGGGTAGAACGAATAAATGTCCCTGACGAGTAACTGCCAGTCTTCTTGTATCTGTGACTCGACTTGGGACGTATCATCAGTCGAAGACTAGAAAGAAGAAAAGATTGTTGATATTTTTTTGTAGTATAGGGTGACAAACGTGCACACTGTCCACCTTATGGTAAGTGGATGCTGTGACCCATTGTCATCTACATTTATCTTCGATAAAGAATTAAAATAAAGATGCATTGTCATTCTTGAGAACTAAAGTAGAATACCTTGTTGCCAGTAAAAAAGATCTTCGGTTATCTACAATCACCATACGTATCACAGCAGCATTACGCTGTTATTTTATTGGCATGGATTATTTGAAAGTATAACCATCTCGCTTACGGCTGAGAGGATCACGCCCAGTAGTGTACTGTCAAGTCTTTTTTTTCTCTTTAATAATACGTTACCTCTGCACTAGAGTTTTCTCCTGTAGCTTGGAGGCAGTTTACATACATAATTTGCACAAGGACAAACATCCAGACTCAGAATTTGTTCCGTGCGGGATTGGAATGCGCGGCACCCAGCGTGAGTGAGCGCCTTAATAAGACACTCCGTCACGTGACTAGATAGATGAAGAAGATAAAGACGAAGTTTGTATGTACAGTGTACGAATAAAGTTGACAGCCTCAGTCGTCTAGTAGTCGTAAGCATGGCTTTCGATCATGTGGTTCTGGGTTCCTATTCTGGGTCAAGCCAAACTCTGTTACTAAGATTTTCTTTAAACAAAGTGTCGATAGCAGCCCGGAGTCAGGAATCCGGCAGTGTTTCAACCCCGTGCCTCGGAAATCATACAAAGCCGTTGGTCTTGCTATTGATCTCCCTTCGTTCGTTTTGGATTCCCGTTGCATCCCAGTTATACGTGTGAGAGAATAAAGTGTCTGTCCACCAGTGTTTGCGAAAAAGCCAGTGCTGGCGCACACACTTGTGCATTATAATCCTGTTCTATGGAAATGGCTAGCCTCGGCTCAGACTGGCCACCGTGACGTAAATTTGGTCTGGAGGACATTGTTATTAATTATTCTCATTCTGATTCTGATTCTGATTTAAAAAACGTCACCTCCACACTAGGATTTTCTCCTGTATCGCGGGGCAGTTTACAAACATACACTTCACAAGGACAAACATCCAGACCCGAAACAACCACTTGTAGGCCGTACAAATATTTGTTCTGTGCGGGATTTGAACCCGCGGCCCTTAGCGCTGTAACTTATTGCTAAGCCACTGCGCCACGGAGCCGTCACACACGGTAATACAATAAAAAAATCTATACGTATTCTATCGCATCTACCACGGGGAGTCTTAGAGGAATTGGTAGGATTAATTTCTGCCGCTCAATTTCAATATCGCACATCGCGACTAAACTCGTGATACCATCCATACCATCTAGATGATCGGCGATCTATTACTGTAAGATGTACGAGAAGTTTTCGACAACCTTGTGGAATCGATTATCTCCAGCGACTTTTCCGGACCGATACGGCTTAGGGATTTTCGAGAAAAGAGCGAACTCTTTTTTAAAAGGCCAGCAACGCACTTGCGTTTCCCCTGGTGTTGCAGTTGTTCATGAGTGGCGGTAATATCACTTACCATCAGGTGAACCACATATTCTTTTGCCAACTCTTCTATAAAAACATTTCCTACTGACATTTCTTAAGACACTCACGGGAAGAATTGAGGTGATGGATCCTCTTAAGCCGCCGCCACCATTTTTGGTAAATTTCATGGCGACTATGAGCTTTCCCACAAAACTCTTACGGCTTCCGATAGATGGCGGTATAACCATCTCGTATAGATATAATGGGAACTAGACATAAATAACCAAACAGTCGACAGGCGGCAGCGTCAAACGTTCTCTCGTCTGGTAGTGCTGTCGATATTCCACCTGCCTGACTGAAGACATAACGATTAAGTGAAGTTCCACGCAATTGAGTTACTCCCGTTTGGAGCAGATTTTTATTTTATCTATTAATACAGGGTTATTTTGCAACAAACGGCCGAATTTGCAGAAAAGGTTCAGAATAAATAATAAAGGCTAATGGTGAAAAAAATTATTAAAAAAAAGTCTGAAACATTCTGTCTCTTTTATCTTTTAAATTGCAATTTCGTGGTAATACATTATTTAACGTATTTTACTGCGCACGCACACATTTGTTGAAAAGTTGTTGCTCTTAAATGACATTCAATTTGGGATAATTTTAATTAAAAATAGAAGCCTATTTAGTCGTATTTTCTAAAACTATACTATTTATATTTGTATACATATGTAATTTATCTTAATACATATTGAATATATCTGTAACTGATAACAGCCTGTGGGAAATCCAGAAAGTTAAATTACTTAAATTCAATTAATTTTTTTAAGGTCGTGTTTCCTGAAGTAAAGCTATTTCTATACGTTTGAGTACTGACTCTGATAACGCACTTACTTGGGAACCATTACATTTGTAAACGCCGTTGTTTTCGAACGATGTTCCCAAAGCAATGTTTTGACTTTTTCGGGCCAATGTAGAAACATCAATGATTTACCTCAACTGTCGGATTGAAGTGTAGGCCCTCGGGGCACGAGCGTTCAACCTTTTCACCACGGACGCAATAGAAGAATTTAGTGCAGTCACTTTCATGAGGCAAAAGCTTGTGGATATCAAAGTCAGCAGGGCAACCGTTTGGCAACAATTCAATGTTATCGCCGCCATCAACATCGCCATCACCTTCTCCGTTGTCACCACCACAATTGCCACCATCAGCGTTAGGGTCACAACCAGCGCTAGCAGGCAAGTCGCACACCTGTTATTAATGAATTTCAAAATATTAAATATTGTTCTTGAGGAGAAAACTTCTTTAGATAAGTGTCCCTTTGGGATTCTTCCTGGTTTTGCTCAAGACGGTGGTACTTTCAAATTCAAATACATTTAATTCAGACAACAAAGGTCCATCGTTAGTACTACATTAATGCTTAAAAGCTAAGTGTTAGTATTTTGAAAGCAATTAAATTATATAATATTATATTTAGAATTAAATTAAATCCAACTTAATCAATTCAAATCAGACAAAATAAGACTAAATTAAATTTTAGTTTGTCATGTACATAGGAGGCACTCCATGCGGTCGACACCTGGAAGAATTATCATACACTGTATGAGTCATCATTAGCACGGAGTGCCTCACTATATGCGCATGCGGATCATCTGCCAACGTTCTCAGGATGCTGTTGTCACTTCTCCGTATACGTCCCCTCAGCGACGCTTCTTTTTTCCAAACTACGGCATGAAAACCGTCAGTTCGGGTCTGAGCAAACATGCCAGAGGCACTACAGAAGCGGGGAAGCGCCAACATCATCCTGGAAGCGTTATTATACTGGACTCGCAGGGTGTTTAGCGATTTTTTGGCATACCCAATCCACAGACCGCCCTGACAATACGCTTTGAGTAAAGTTATTTTAACCTGGTCTGTACAGCGGGCAAATCTACGGGTTAGCATATAGCCGCGTGTCGCCAAAGCCCTACGCCCTCTCTATATCTAGATAATTTTTAAGATCATCGGCAAGAATATTAGGTATTTAAATTGATAAACCCGCTTTAGTTCCGATCCATTTAAGGTTATTGCAGTTATAGATTCGGGACACTTTACCAGTTACCATAAAGACCACTTTTATTAATGTAGTAAACAGAATTTCCGAACCAGTGGTAAATTAAACGTGAGATTTCAATAAGTGGTAATTATAATTAATAGTAAAAAAAAAAATTCTGTTTCTGCACATTATACCAGCCTAAAATAATGTTGCGCGCCTAAGTTGACGTCAGGTACCTGGCACTAGCGCTATCTAGTGTCGGGAAACAGAGATCATCAGTGCCATCTAGTATCGAACAGAAGAATTAAGCTTTCTAGAAGCCCCACACTCGAACTTTCCGCGTCCGATCGGTTCGCGCCCGTATTTACTGGAATATTCTGGATGTTTCGTCGTCGTGTAAAAGCTGTATTTAACGCCGCTGCGA
>DWHP01009868.1:0-10059 GCA_018247895.1 Parnassius honrathi | reverse complement strand
AACTAGTACAAAGCATACACCTGTCTTGATAGATATTTTATATTTTACTGTAGCATATCAATAAAATTGTAAATATTTCCTTTTATTTAAAAATATTTACAAGTGGTTAAATTAAAAATTTTGTGCAACAGACTTCAATATAAATAAAAAATCTTTTATTGTTGATTTTTAAAAACAATTTGACCGATTTTGATAAAATTTAAATGGGACCAGATAGGAAGTATAAACCCGGTGAAACAAAAAAAAAGAATTTTCCAAATCGGTTCAGACATCTTCGAGAAATCGGTGAACATAAATAAAATAAGATTCCGACGAATAGAGAACTTCCTCCTTTTTTTGAAGTCGATTGAAAATAGGATTAATATTTCACTATAACTAAGAAACAAATAAAAATACCGTACCGTAATTATGATGTCTACAAACGTAGTGCGTATTCCGTACTTTAGTACTTTAAAATACTAATTCTCAAAGCCAAAAATCGGTTATCTTATAAAACAGTCACGTATTTTAGTAACAGTGCCTCGGCTCAATTATACGCAGTATTATAAGCGTAATGCAGAGAAACGAAAGGGAATAAAGCACCCTATTTTCGTATTTAATTTTATCCCAAGGACAATTCCAAAACTAAAAAAATTTCATGTACCTTTTAATTATTATCATCATCTTCATCAACATCATTACATCCCTTCACAAGTCTACTCCTGAACGACCTCCTCCAGGATAGTATATTGTAAGCATATAAATATATTTTATAATATAATAAAGTTCACCGCTCCAATTAAGCTTAAAATGTTTTTGCTATTAATAGTTCACGACAATAATCGAGTAGCGGCTTATGGTCCTAGACTTTGTGTCCTTCTCAATTACAAGCCAAGTGCAACTGATTGAGGAGTTGATAACAAAACGTAACTTATACGCCCCAAAAATATAACTTGTAAAACCAAAAAATATACAATTAAAACGTATTATGCATATATAGACATCCTCGAAAAAATGCAAAACTATGGGACAAACCAATCTCAAACTTTTTTTTAAAGAAAAAAAATAGCAAAGAAATTTAGTTCAAATAAATAACTTTAAAAATACAATATACACGAATTAGCAAAGGGTATAAAATACGAAAAAATATAGATGATTTCAAATAAGTGTGTGTGTGTGTGTGTGTGTGTGTGTGTGTGTGTGTATGTGTGTGTGTGTGCGTGCGTGTGCTCGTGTGAACGTGTGCTCGTATGCACGTGTGCTCGTGTGCACGTGTGCTCGAGTGCACGTGTGCTCCGAACAGATATAACGACCAATTTTAAACTATGATCAGCTTTTATAGATAGAAAATGACGTCGATTGCTGCAAACCGCTTATTGAGTTAAAGAGATATCGATGACGAAAAATTTCGAAAAAAGTGTTTTTTTCACATACCTTTTAAATTTAGTCTATTCATTTCTTTTATAATAAGCATTATTAATGTTCTTAAAATACCTCGTCAATGCCACCAATTACAACAATATTGGCTAATCAGTTCAAAAGTTATCGTTGTCAAAAAATTCAAAATATTTTTTTAATAACTTCGAAATTTCTGCTCGGATCGTTATTGATGTAATGAGTTGACTTATTTTTATTATATATTTGTCGAGCGCTTTGAGATCGAACATAGCGGCAAGTTCCAGGGATGGCCCGCACGGTCAACAATTTTTTTTAAAACAAATGGCCTTTCTTCCTTTTTAAATTGGTCGTATTATTTGAGAACCCAAAAGAGTTGAATATAATTTACTAACTAGGCTCAAACCCGAATTTATGGCTACTGCAATATTTCCATAATTATCACACACCAAAAAGTAACCATACAGTCGTGAATTCTCCGCGTAAAGATGGACGTTGGATGTAGTGGATGAAGATGATCGTGCACCCGATCTCTAAAACTGGTAACCGCTCTGATCCGCCCAACTATAGGACTATCATCATCACATATTTGTTCTTTAAAATAATGGAATCCATTATTAACAGCCAGCTCATGCGATACCATAAAGATCACCAGCTGATTAATGATTGCCAGTACCGTTTCCGCCGCGGTCGCTCGGTTGGTGATCTTCCGGGTTACCTAACTCCTCGGCGTCGATATATCAAGTGACGTGCAGTTTCGTGATTACTTGGAATAGAAGGCCAAATTGGCCTCTAAAAAGCTTGGCATACTTAGCAGAGCGGGACAGTATTTCATGCCGGCCCACTGCCTGCGACTTTACAAGACGCAGTTTCGGCCGCACGTAACCTGTTCACATGCTCCGGCCCGGGGCTACCCAGTACCAGCACCTTCCATTTGATTGCATCCAGCGCGGAGCTGTTCAAATCGTCCGCGACCGAGCTCTTTCCGATCAGCTTGACTCACTGGCACTGCAAAGAGATGTTGCATCTCTTTGCGTATTTTATCGCATCAACCACGGAGAGTGTTCTGAGGAATTGTTTGGACTTGTTCCAGCCGCACAATTTTATCATAGCACATCGCGACAAAACTCGCGATACCATCCATACCAACTGGGTGATTGGCGATCCGCCACCGCGCGATTTAAAAGAAGTTTTCTTCCTCGCATAACTTCCTTGTGGAATCGACTACCACCAGAGATTTTTCCGCACTGATCCGAATTAGGGACCTTCAAAAAATAACCTACTCCTTTGTAAAAGGCCGGCAATGCATCTGCAATTCCCATGGTTTTTCAGTGTTAATGTAAGTTAAGTTAATTGTCCCAAGGGCGACGGTAATAACTTACCATCAGGTGAGCCATATGTTCGTTTTCCTCCTCTCCTCTAAAAGAAAGTATTGTGGTGAATGAATATAGAAAATTAAAAATGTCATTCATTACTTCTCTCGGAATGCAGCGTCACAATCTGCACCAGGCCCCTGCACTGATTGTCCTCGTGATGTTGCTGTGCTGAAATGTTACAGTGTGTGAAGCACGCAATCGACTACTTTAAGGTTTGCCGGGACCCATATTCGACCCCTCGATTAACAGTGGTAGCCATGTGCCAGCTTCTGCTGTTGCACATATGGGCTGGCTCGAACTGCAGTGGTCCCACGACCTCACAGAAGACCAGCGTAAAGTAAAATCTCTGCTTCCGAATTTCGTCTGGTGAGTGCAAGTGGCCGGAGGCCCAATTCTCCCCTCCCCTTGAGATGGTAGCGGAGTTAAATAGAACACTAACTATGGAGTATTCCTCGCTGAGCACCCCAAGCCAAAGCTACCCCATTCTTAAACGTCAGTGCACAGGCTGCGTATTCTGTGGGAGGGGCGAAATTTTGCTTGAAACTAAACCTGCTCAAGGAAAACGGAGCAATAATACACAGGCGCCCCCTGCCACGTTATCAGCTAATTTCCACAACAACACGGGACTTCACTCAAAGTTTAACGTCGTCCAGTACCATATGGAAACGTCGAAGCCGGGATTGCTCGTTCTAACTGAGACACAGGTGTCCTCTCCGACTGATCCTTTGTATCTTTCCTAAATGGGGTACAAATTATAACACTATTTTGTGCCCTGGACTGGAGATTGTATGTACGTTAGAGAGGACATCTGTTTTCGACGCCTCGGCAGCCTTGAAGATACGGACCTGTCCATCCTATGGCTGTGCGTAGAAAACAATGACGATTCTTGCGTCTCCGAGTGCCTCTATAGATCCCATAGCGGTAATTCTAACACAGAGTGACTCATCGACCACGTCCAAGTAGCTGCAGATTCCGTGCTACGACATATCCCATCCGCAGAGTTCGTGACGCTTGGTAATTTTAACGCACGTCACCATAAATGACCTAGTTCCCGTTTAACCGATAATGCGGATAGATCTGTTTACGACCTTGCTTTGGTATATGGTCTGACACAACTGGTTACCTAACCTACGCAAATCCCAGATATGGAAGATCATGTACCTTCCACGATGGACCTTCTGCTTACCTCTCATCCAGACGCATACTACGTCAAGGCCCTCCTGGCTCCTTGGACCATTGTCTGATCCGAAGTACGATGTCATTCACGCTCCCATCGCGGTTGTGTTCTACACATTGCCGCCGTATTTACCATTATAGCTCGGGATGCGATCTTTCTTTGCATCCTACCCTTGGAGGCGGGTTTGCTTCTAATCCCAGCATTGTTGCTGATTCTGTCTACTACAAGGAGACTATCAATTGAACTACGTACATAACTCATGCAATGCTATATTTGGCCTGTCATACTATACGGATGCAAATCTTAGGCTTACATATTGGGCTTGAATTATTGAAAGAAGATCTCCGTAAGAAACTGAAAGCATTTGAAATGTCGATGTATCGCCGTATGCTCCGAATAAGTTGGACAGACGAGGTTACCAACCATAATATCAGATCATATCATAATACCAGAAGTTTATTCCTTTTCATCTGCTTGAAGAAATTAAAAGGAATAAACTCCCTACTTGTAAAAACCATCAAACAGAGAAAAGTATTGCGTACCTAGGACACATGCTAAGGCATGAACGTTACCAACTGCTGCAGACTATTATTATGGGCAAAGTAGCGGGTAAAAGAAGTGTTGGTAGAAGGAATATGTCCTGGCTCTGTAACATCCAGAAATGGACCAGGATAAAGAAAATAGAGGATCTGTTCAGGCTAACCTTTTTTTTCGAGGGTAGGTGCGAAATAGATAACAGCTGAAATTATCTCTTGTGTTTTATTTACATTTAAAAATAGGTATAATTAACTTAGCTGTTTAATTTTTAACTTCAGTTTGGAAGAATAAGTTTTAGCGTTTTAGCAAGCATTATTATCAATTATAGAAAAGTGTATTTAATCTAGTTAAAAAAAATTATATTCATCTTTCCTCCATAACATCTGTCTCACTAAATAAAAATTACTATTTTTCTATCTCTCCTCGGTTAATGTACTTTACTACAATGGCAAATGTCTCTGAAGTTTTGAATATCCAAAAGGAATTGGAAGGGAGCTTGACCAGCAAGATGGTGGAGTTCGAGAAACGTCTGAAGGCTGCAACTACTCCAACTAACCCAACAGTTTTACAGCTTCGGGAGGAGTTTGATTCATTCAAGGTACTTGTTAGTTCCATGTTAAGCCTGCTGCAACAGCAAATTCAGGAATGCAACAAAAGTGTTGATGCAATCAGTATGTATCACCGGAGAAAAGTTCTGCTTTTTCATGGATTAGCTGAGGCTTCTGAAGTTGACCTAAAACAGCAAATTTTACAACTGTTGCACAAGTATCTGGGTCTAACTCATATAACTGATGACTCTCTCAAGAAATGCTACAGACTTGGTGTACAATCCACGTTGAGCAAATGACTTCAGAGTGGGTTGACCTGATTTCTGGCGTACCGCAAGACGGTATACTTTCTCGTTTTAAAGTTCATCAGTAGTTTTTTTTTCCTTGATTTTCTCTATTGTGCATTTTATTTTGTCACCTATCACATAATTTCCATACATCCCGGGTTGACTGTGAGAGAATGCCTAATGGCATTAAGTCCGCCCTTTGTAATCTTTTTATGGTGCAATAAAGTGTAAATAAATAAAAATAAATAAAATGAATTTATAGCGCTTAGCGTGAATATTCGGAATTTCACCAAGTATTGATGGTAACCTGCAGTAGGTCTTGTATTCCGATAGGCGAAATGAGAAGGCTTTATGAGCTTATGATGCTCATAGGCACATAGTCTTAGAAGTACAATCTGTAGACGACGGAAAAACAAGCAACTTGGCGGCAGTGAGCTCAGTTGTGAAGATTAGTTTCTACCAGCTTTTTGTTGCCGAAAAACCTCTCAGCTCTGCGTTCCACTGAGTCGAGTACGGTTAGTTGGTATTTTGCTGAGCCATGCCAAAGGTGACACGATACTCCATGCATGTTCGGAGTTGAGCTTTGTATAAAGTTAGAAGCTCCAGCCATGATGTATCACTTCACCTTGTTTGGAATACCCAGTTTTTTGGCCGCCGTTTGTGTCTTTGACTCAATGTTAGCGCCACAGTTCAGGTTATCACTCAACTGTGTACCAAAAAGTTCAAGATGATCAGTAACCTCTACAAATACACCTCTGAAAGAAGAAATTAGCTCAAATGAATTCTGTTTTGAAATTTACCGAATTGTCGTCACCCCATTTGGAGACTAGACTTAAGGTCGCATTTATTTGCTCCAACATGGCTTATCAAAATGAACGTACTACTGACCCTCAGTCTTTTGCACTGGACATAAATCTCTCTTTGACCGTGCTGTCATCTGCATACCCAACTATACCTGGTCATTAATGTCCAGCAGGAAAATAGAACAGACCTCTGAGGAATTCTGGCGTTAATATGCATTAAGTCAAAAGAACAGCCATCTATGACTACTCTGATCGAACGTTCACTCAGAAAGTAAAATATCCAGTAGCTAAATTCGGCGGAGATTCCTTGCGAGCCGATCCCTGCCGAAAGCCGTCGCGATATCGAGTGAGACCGTGTTATTCTCAATGGCTTCGCCCCAAAAATGTGTGACATACATAATAAGATCCCCAGTGGATCGTCCCCGGGGGAAACCATATTGGTGGTCACTGAGGAGGTAATTTGTTTCCAGGTATGTCAGTAGCTTACCATTCAGTACACATTCCATAACTTTATAGAGTATGCAGGTGATAACGATTGGTCGACTGTCATTCTTGGGTACTGGTTGCATATTGGCAGACTACCAGGATTTGGGCACTGTTCGAGTTTTAAAACAGAGGCAGTTCAGGCGCATCAGAGCAGGAGACTATTAAAGCGCACAAAGCTTAAGTACCCTTGCAGGAATACCAGGTCCATTGGCCGTTCAAATCTAGGCTTTGCAAATCTCTACGTACCTCTTTCAAATTGTTACGAGCTTAGGGTTCGTGAGAAAAAAAACTGCCGATTGAATTACCAAAATTAACACTTTACTTACCGCACAACAATTAAAACTTAAACCACTCTAATAATTATTCACAATTAACACTTTAGTTCACCGTATTTCACTCCGAAAACTTCGCTCGAATCGCAAATTCAATACTGCCCCGATCGCGACTCTCAGCGGCATTAAATAGACCTTTTCCGCCGAAACATCTGGGATGTTCCAGCTAATACCGGTCCCAACCGACTAAGTGCATAAAGTTCGATTGTGGTCTTTTTTAGAAAGCTTAATTCTTCCATTCGTTACTAGATGGCGCTGATGGGCGAGTTCTGGAAATATTTTGACACTCCCATTTCTGATACTTGATACGAGATGGCGCTGGTGCTATCAACTGTGGGGCGTGACACTGCCCCCTTCTAAGACATGCTCCTCCCGAGCATTACCGGTCCCATAATAACGCGCCAGTCGATCCACATGGACGATCTTAGGAGTACCCCTTGCGCCTTTCCGAAATGGCTCCGCAACGTCAAGGACTGTCCTCTCCCATGGTGCGCCAACATTGTACAATTTCAATGCACCTCTACTACGTCTCTTCACAGCCGCATAACTTGTAAATTTGCGACACCAATCCTCGACATCGTTACGATAATGGACCCAGTAAAACCGTTCTCGGATTTTCAAAAGAGTTCGTTTAAGTACCAGATGGACTCCTGAACAACCATTATGGTACAGCTGTAGAATATCCGGCATTTGAGCTTTAGGGACAACCATTTTCAAACGACAGCTGTCTTCTCGACTACTTTCCCACTTACGGCACAGGACTCTATCCTGAATCAGCAAGCTGTCCCATTGGGTCCAATAGTTTTTAGTGGTCGAACTCATCACTGACACGTCGCTCTACTTGTGCTTGGGAACACGGGCCTTCATCCATTCCAGAATCGGCTTGATGTCCGGATCATCCTGCTGTGCATATTGTAAGCTATCCTTCCACTCGTTGCTGTGGTGGTCTGTCCTGAGCATCCTCACGGATACCACTTCCTTACCCTCTTGCCTAGTACTGTTCTCGTAATCATCAGGATAAGGTCTTCTTGACGATGCATCTGTGTTGCCTCGCCATTTCCCGCTGCAGTGTCCGATAGAGAAGTCGTATTCCTGCTGCTGCTGGGTGGTGCTGTTAGCCGCACTACCCTTTCGAGATCGAACACCTTCCCTTTTTACAAACCGCTTAGGGCAGCTGGGTCGAAGATGGCCCCTTTTCCCACAGCCGTAGCACCTTGGGCTGTAACTTTTATTGTGGTCGCGAACTGTAAGTGCTGCAATCTCACTAACGTGAGCAGAACAATGATTATGCCGCTGCTGGGCGGTGCCTTTAGCCGCACTACCTCCGCGAGATCGATTACCTTTCTTTTATACAGTTCGCTTAGAGCAGCTGGATCGAAGATGGCCCCTGTCTAAACAGCCATAGCACCTAGGACTGTATCCATTATTGCGATCGCGAACTGTAGCTACTGCAACCTCCCTGACGCAATGGGAACGATGATCCCGCCACAAGGCTTCCACCACCAGTGCATGGGCCAAGGCGTCCTTAAGCATCTCGTGGTGCTCGAGGCACTTTGAATCCACGTAGCGAAGGTGTAGTAGCTACTATGGGATCTGTAGTTCCATCCCCAAGTTTTAGTTCGTGAAGTGATTACTTCGTGTCAGCCATCACGTTGTCAAACCGATTGTTCACTTGGTCAATTCAGGTTTCAGCTTTCTCAATTCAGGTTTCAGCTTCCACGATTCGCGGTTGTCATGTTGAGCTACCCTATCCTTCATTTCCCTAATCTCTGTCCCAAAGGTAGCATGAAGTTCTTTCATGAGGAGCATTTGCACCTCCAACCGACGGGCCGGTTCCTCTTGTCCGCCTCGCAGCTGCTCTTCCAATCGGCGAGCCTGTTCCGCCTGCCGATCTTCCAACCGACGGGCCTGTTCCTCCCGTCCGTGCTGCAACTGCTCTTCCAACCGACGGACCTGTTCCTCCTGTCGGCGGGCCTGTTCCTCCTGTCCGCCCCGCAGATGTTCTTCCAACCAATGGGCCTGTTCCTCCTGTCGGCGGGCCTGTTCCTCCTGTCCACCCCGCAGGTGCTCTTCCAATCGGCGTACCTGTTCCACCTAATGGCGAATCTATTCCTGCAGAAATAAATAGACCGATATACAGAACAAATGTGAGCCGAATTGTTAAAAATTGTTTTATACAACAAGGCAATGTCCTACTTAGTAGAGCCACGCTGTATCTACGCTACGAGTACCTAGTATACACAGCTACCACAACAGTTGGTTGACTTGACCGGGGTAGGACCACGCTCTCACAAAGTAACATAAAAAATAATACAACTGTGATTCTTACGGTGAGTTTAGAGAATCAGGGATCATTTTTACCAGCAAGACACATTCCATCTTAGTTCTCAAGGGTTAATGCATATGTATTTTGGTTATTAATCGATATAGATGAAGATCTATGGTTCACAGTAAGCACTTTTCATCAGTTGGACTCTCGTTTCCTCGTTCGTCACTACATTACACCCTGTTCTATAAAAATGTACATTTTGGTAGTTACTCTCCGTGTTGTCAAACTGTATTAGGTAAACATAAAAATCAATTGCCTTGATTTTCCACCTTGATTAAACAAAGACCTGCTAAAGTGTCCATTATAGTATCTGTTAGAGAAATTGATACACAGCAGTGGATTGTGAATGGTGAAAATGAAATAAATCGTAAAGATAAATTTAACTTGCTGATAAGAGTTTCTTTTTTCTACCTACGAGTCCATCTGACTAGGTACCATTATTGCATCTACTCCTGCTGCCAAATCGTAGTATGTGTGCCGACTGTCTGAGTGCATTTTTATTGGAATGGAGGCATTCCATCTTAGTCCTCACTTTTTTTTTCTTTGCATTTTGATTCGTAATAGAGGATAGACGTAGATATCTATAGGCCACAGCAACCACTTACCATCAGGTGGACTGTGTGCTCATTTATCAGGCTTCTCCTATATAAAAAAACGTCATGCCAGTTTCAAAACATTACTTTTACACTATTCCTAGTTATTCGGTCTATTACGAGTTATTTGGTTAATTGGTGGAAGAGGGCCATTAGAGCAATATATAATTTAAAACCAAAAGAGTCACTGAGACAAAAATTTAAGGAAATTAATATA
>DWHP01009867.1:0-10060 GCA_018247895.1 Parnassius honrathi | reverse complement strand
CCTTGCCCTAAAACCCTCTCAGAAATGAGGGGAGGCCTGTGCCCAGCAGTGGGACGTATATAGGCTGTAACTTTACTATATAACTTTATATGAAATACTTAGACCGCGATAAGAGCTTCCCACCCTCCCAGAGAAAGCAATAAATAGTGTTCCATTCCATCCCAATTAATGTACAAAGCTTTGACCCTAAACTTAATGACATGTGCTCATAGTGTTGCCGGATGCAGACATTTTATTTCTTTATAGTGTTTTCCTCACGCATAGAGTGCAAGAAAGGACGGTACTACATTGTTATCTCGAAATAAGTACTTCATAATCAGGATAGAAATGCCCTTCAGGTTAGTTCGTATAATCATATATTTACATCGCATCCATTAGAAATGATCTCCAAGATTCCGGATTAAGGTCAAGAAGATTAGCGCAGACTCAACAGGGTCTATAAAGCTACAAGATTAAAGCTGAACAATGGTTACCAAAATCTACACTCATTATCAAAACACATTCAAACCACAGCTAAAGCAGAATACATTCAGAATCATATAATCAATACATCATCTCCTATATTATATTTCATTATGCCCCAAATTTATATGGGGCTAACAATAAAGTATAAATAATGTAATACAAAAATAACATATATATACGTGTGTGTGTGTGTGTATGTGTCTGTGTACAAAAAACATACTATTTTCCTTTTTTGAAATCGACCTGATCAATTGCTGAACTCATAATAAGCCTTTGATGACCGAGAGAGTTAGTCGATTATAAGATTTTTTAAATTGATTTTTTTCATTTAATTACGAGTACTTGGTAAGTGAGCAATATAATTGCAATAGGAAATTTCAATGATTCCAGCGGGGATCGAAAGCTAACGTTTCCATAAAATCTACTTTTGAATGCAATTTCGTTCAAACCTTTATTAAATACAATATAATATCTTTGTTTTGGTGGAGTTTATGAATAATAGAAGAAAATTAAAAGAATTACGATTGATAATTGAACCTAGATAATTACGAATAACTTTAAAGAAATAAAGGTTTATGGGTATCCTTCTTCATATATTTCCTATTTATAACATAAAAAAAATTTAATCCTATTTCATCATGATAATGGGATTAGTGACCGTTACAGAAAACGTTGTAAAGATAAAATTGTTTACACGGAAAAGTCCTATAAGATGATATCTTTATGACATTTATAGGAAAACAAATCAACCTTACCACACATCACAAATCTTTACGTGAACGTCAGTACTTCAATAAAAAAGAACGTAAGACTTTTTTTATTGCACTGGAGGTAAATGAGCATACGATACACCTGAGGGTAAGTGATCATCGTCGCCCATGAACATTGAAACATGAAATTTGAAGGAATCTAAACAATTTAGAGCTATGCTATGGGTGGACTATGTGCTTATTTGTCACCTTTATTCTATAAAAACAATGTGGTATTGGATTCTCTTACGCTACCTCTACACGACAAGTAATAATTAATATTAAAAAGGTAGCTAAATAATAACAAAAAGTAATAGTTAATAAAAACTAAAGTGAATTAGGGTGACAAGACATACTTTTCATTGTTGGGCATAGACTTCTTATTACTAAAACTTTCTGAAGCAGGAGAAAGTCCTCTAAATATTTCGTTCATCAAGCGCGTGGTAAGTTAACACTCACAACTGAAATAAACAATTTCTCTTTTGTGGGTGGGAATTGAACTCTGTTTGTGCACATACCACTCATGACGTACGCCTAAATTTAGCCAGCTAATACAACTAGCAACGAAGCAAAAAGAGAAACTTTTATATTTAATGTAGATTATAAATAATTCTTATTGAAAGTAACTTATATGTAATTAAAAAACCAGCAGGAAACCCAGCAAAAAAAAAAAAAAATAATAGGTTACAATCATGTGTGTTACAATTAACAATAAAACGATTTAGAAATAGCTTGATAGTGATCATCTTTCCCAGTGGCTATTGTCGTCAATAAATTTCGTCATAGATATTCTAATTTTTTTACAACCTTTTTATAACTTAAACTCAAATTAATAACATTTTTGAATTTTGTGCAGGTAAAATTTTGTATATTTCCTGGGACTTTGTTGTTGGACTCGGTGGAATCGAATAACTGGTACTACTAGATTGTGTCTGTTCCTAGTATTTACAGGATGAATAGCACTTTTTTGTAAAAAATTATTTGTTTTTTTGTTTACGTACATTACATTTTCATAAATGTATTGAGAGTCCAGAGATAATATATTAATTTTAATAAATTGTTGACTGAGCGACTCTTTAGGTTCTGAATCGTAGATTGTTCTAATGACCCTCTTCTGTAAAACAAATATAATTTCAGTATCAGTCACGTATCTCCATAGCAGAATAACAAACTGCATTATGCTCTGGAAGTAGCTGAAGTAAACCATAGTATGTGTCAATTCGATTTAGAAACACGGACAATGACCTTTCGGTCGTTTAACCATGGGTTACAAAATTTCAATATACGCACATTTTATATGTAGTACTTTCTTTGTTTATAATGATTTTTTTTAATTTTTTTATAATGATTGATATAATATATAATTATTGGCTATTATTAAAAAGTTATGTAAAAGATTTAAGATATTTATTCATTTAACAACAAAAGGCATTAATTTATAACACATATCAAGATTCGAGTAATAACGGCACCGAATAAGTACGTACTTATTCAAAATATAAAACTTTATTTTCAATTTTATATAAGAACTTTATTTTTATTTGGTGCAATCATCACCATCTTCACTTGATGTGTATTCAGATAAACTGTCTGTAACATTAATTATAAAGCGACCCGCAGTTTGGTAAATTCTATCATCCATGCCACGCATATTTTGTTCACCCTTAAGGACATACTGAACACAGTTTTTCCATTTATCTGGCTTGATTTGAGTTAAACCACCTTTAAAAAAGGTGACGCATTTCTGGCTGCCATTGTCACGTTCCTTTTAGAACGAACTGACGTAACGCGCGTTTTGTTTACTTTAAAGGGATGAATTTGCAAAATCTCAATATGGTGATTAAATTGCTTCAAGTATTTTTTTTTTAATATGAAACTGTTATTAAATGAATTGCTGCGTTACTTACCATAAATAGAAATATAAAATATAACACATTTTTCGCGGTGTACCGTAAGATTTTACGATGTTTATAGGAAACACAGACAATATTGTTTAAGAAACAAAAAAACAAAACATATGTCCTGACCTAGAAGTGTGAATAATATCAATATTTAAATATTGTTATGACATCTTAATTGCGATTTTGTAAGTTACGCCTTTTGATACTCATATCTGAGGTCATTGTCAGTTTTTCTTAACCGATTTGGCATATCTAGCTATTTCAACACTGGTAAGATTTCTAATCTTTTTTACAGCATATGCTGCGGAACTAAGTCTGCTTGCTAGTTTTGATATATAGTGGCCCCATTGAAACTTTGCGTCTAGTGTGATTCCAAGAAAAATGGTGGTATCAACAAGATTCAGCTCCTCACCATTTAAAATTACATTAGTATTAAAATGTTAACATTAGGATTTATGAATTTCATACATTTAGCTTTAGTGACGTATAAATGCATATTGTTAACATTAAACCGATTTATTAATTTAGATATAGCATTATTTACTTCGTCATTATTTAGTGACTGTCATTGTAATTTGAAAGTTAATGAAGTGTCACCAGTAAATATATACTATATCATGGTTATCCTCTACTATGTAAGTTAAGTCATTATTATATACAAAACACAGAAAGTGGCCCAAGAAATGAGCCCTGAGGCACACCGTTTTATGCTATCGACCCGAAAGAACTCATACTATTAATGATAACTTTTTGCGTTTTCTTACTTAAACTTGATTGCATTGTTAGTTATTGTGATTTCGATTGATTAAACTTGGGTCGTAACTTTATCTAAGTAAATTAAAGTAATAGTAATTTTAATTATTATTCTCACTTTACTATACCTAGTTTTATCCGAAAGCAACCGGTGACACCTAGTATTTGCCACCCTATTTTCGCCTACGAATTAGTGCTAGCATTGTTGTGTTCCAGCCTGAATCCACTTTGGTCCTCAGAAGTGACGATGCATCTGTTAAATTCGTTATTAGTTGTAGGTGTCCATAGGCTGCCGCAGGATTTTGTCATCACTTGTACTGTAAGTTCGTTTTATACTTCAAAAACAAGCAAGCTTAGATTGTTTTAAAAAATAACTGACTGCGTAAAAATTATTAATAAAACCAATTATACGATTATTTTTATGAACTTTATCAAAGCTTAATTATAAGTTTTGAAAATATAAGCGAGAATGGTCACTAACCAAATCTAAACTGTTATAGATCGTAAATGAAAAATGAGTACAGAAACCTAAATACGATTTTCAAAGATTTTCAAAAAACAAGACTGAAGAATGATACCGCGCTTGACATACTTATTACTACATCGCCGACTTTCAATTTTTTTCTTTTAAGCAACATGGCGTCTTGTCGTCGAACTATTGAATTTTGATTACTGCCGTGACATTTAGTTACACTCACAAGATTGCAAATGTATTGACGTAAGAATTATCATTATCGCTCCACGCGTTACATACATACTTACATATATATGTGTTAACAAACAAATTACCCTCCGCAATCGGGTAAAGAAAAGCTTTCCTGTTCTTGTCACTAATAATTAGAAACCTACGAGTAGCGACCATTCGTTTTTTATCCATTCAACTGCAGCTTGAACTATTTTAGAGTGGCTCTATATCGTAGTATAAACTTTGAATTTTAAAATAAAACTTAATTTTATATGTAATAAGTAATTTCTTGATTAATTAACTTTTTCTTGGAATGCAAAAAAAATCATATATAAATATAATAATAAGATAACAAATTAATGTGTCAGGAAATAGAGTAAATGGGGCCATACATTATTGTGAAGAGTCAAAATGTGTCGAAAAAGGCACGTATGGCAATTCACAGTGCTGTGCTAGTCGCTACTGCGTTAAGCATGGTAGTGAAAGTTGGGTGTGGCAGAAGAAGCACGAGAGTAGAATGAACGCAGTAGAAATGCGATCGTTAAGGAGTATGTTAGGGCTGAATCTGAATGACAGGGTGAGAAATTGTGTGATAGGAGAAGAGTGTGGTTTGCAAGATGATGTTGTGACCAGAATTAAGAAAGGAATGCTTCGGTGGTGGTCATGTGGAAAGAATGAATGAGGAAAGAGTGACGAAGAAAATTTATGTTGCCGAAATGAACGGCAGAGTCGGAAAGGGACGTCCTAGGCGAAAATTTATCGACCAAACCGACGAGCATGTATGCGTAGGTATATGGACGTGAAGGAAGCGAGAGAGTTATGTCAGGATCGTGCCAAATGGAAGTCTGTAGTCTCTGCCTACCCCTTGGGTGACAGGCGTGAGTGTTTATGTTTTATGGATAACTTTTATCTGAACATTAAAAATATAAAACTCCAACTCCAATATAAAACTGAGATGAATTTATAATGGTACCTATGAATAATATGAAAAATATAATAGCAGCAATACATTAAACATTTTATTTATTGCATGGAATTATTGCACAGTAGGCCATTTTCTTTTAAATTAAATAACTAGTTTACAATATACAAAACCATTTATACCTAAATTGCATTATGCTATTGAGAATTAGGTTACATTTAAATTATAAGTACAATATTGAATAAAATCATATTAAATATGATCCTTATAGAACATTTAACTTTTTAAGCATTTGTTCCTAGATAAAATTTTAGAACAATATGGCAAATTAAATTATACGAAAATATATTTAATGATATTTTTGTATATATTTTTTTTATTTAATGATATTTTTGGTTACAGTCATAGTGAGACTTGACTTACGTATATTGTTTGAGTAAAATGTAGATAGAAATAAGTTTTGTAACTGCTCAAATTAAACTTTATAAATAAGTGATAATTTTTCTGGTATGCGTACAAATGTTGAATCAATCAAATTGTGTCGACTTTTTTTTAAATTAAAAACGGGCCCAATCTTGACCTTCATCCGGTTCGAGGGCTAAGATGAGGTACACGATGACGCGCACCCTGAAGAGGTGAAGGTTAAATGCACTCGGAAAAACAGACGCCGGTAGAGCATTCCACTCCTCGGCTGTGCGCATTATAAAAGATGACTTATAGCGCTTTTCGGAATATCAAGCAACAATAAATGGCAAGCTGCAGTACGTATTCAATTTAAGTATGCGGTAATCAAGGAATAATAAAAGGGCAGTCCGGACTCTTCGTTAAAATTATACCCATAAAATTCAAAAGTTATGAAATGTAAAAAGGTATACACATCTTAATACACTTCTTCAATTGTACTGCACAGAAAAATTTATATTTATCGACAGTATCAATACCTTTCAATAGTATCGTGTTTTTGTGTGTTTTCCATAGTCTTGAACTCGTATCTCAATTATATCATATCCTTGTTTTCAATTTGAACTATTTCTGCAAATAGAATTTGAAAGAGGTATGACGTATTTAGATGTAAAAGACGCATGACGTATTGTAGAAATACACTTGCATTTATGTTATATTTTCTAAAACCCAGAATTTATTTGAAAATACTCTATGTACAATACGAAACATTTGTACTGTGCCACTAGCAATCCACCCCAGCTTCACCTGGATAGGATCTATTAAGGTGATACCTCGAAAACTAGGTGGTTTTCAACTTTATATATTTTTAAAGGTTTATAGATTACGAACCACATTTTTGGTATATGATTTTTGACTATATGACCTTGGATTTCATAAAAAGAAAACACGATAACATGTAATTTTCTCGATAGAAAAAAAATTGCAAAGTAGGCTCTAATTAGTTACATTCCTCCATGACACCGCAATATTTTTACAAATAAGTTCATGGAATTCTTTTTAAGGCATAGTAAATAATCATATCTAGCTTCTCATAAACCATTTCTTTACTTCATAACAAAATTTTCTTAAAAAAATAAAAATGTTGTTTGGCGCGTACTTAGTTTTTTTCCGAGCGCGTGCTCGGTATATCTTATAATTTGAGTATTTTGAAGTAATTGCGTCACCTTCATTTTGACACTCTCTCAGTCGTCTGTGAGCTTCACCGACAGAGGGATAAGCCACGCTCCCAAAACTACGATTCATTTTCAAGGTTTCCTCTTATTGTAAATTTTTTCGGAAAAGTTTCGCCTAGATCCCTTCTGTCATTGCCTCTCTATCTGTTCGTAAAAGTTCATCAGAATCGGTTTAACCATTCCGAAGATAAGCTCGGGCAGACTGACAGAAAGACACAATTTCAAAAATGGTTGTTTATGTTCTAATTGCAAATAACCCCCGAGCTTAATAGAAGCTAGTTATTTCAATATTATAGACAAACGCTTCAATTTTATTTACATGTACAGTACGTGAGGGTAAGATTCAAACTCAAAAAGTACGGCCTGGTTTGCATAGATGACTGTGTGATACAATAACTCTTCGTCGGTCAATCCAATAATAAAGGGTCAATAGGGCGCTTCTTCATCAACACCATTTTGACAGTTGACATTATAGTAAATATTTTATTCGATTAGATAGTATTGTTTAGTGTAGTTTTTTTAGGTTGATTTCTAAAGTGTTCCTAATTATTGCCATAGCTTGTTTGCTATTTTTTTCTTAATATATTAGTTATAGTATACGACTTAGTGCATTTATCCTGGCCCTCCTCCTAGTTTTGGTTTTATAGCGCGGCAGAGCTTAAGTTGACCATATTACCTTCACGTACCTTACAGATGTATAGATTATGTGATACGTAATGATAGCTACTGCGTTCATAGTCAGCCAAATAGTTCATGACAGACTGATAAAATTTAAGTTTAATATTATCACAATTATTACTTCAAAACTTCGCTTACTTTATTAATAAAGTGACTGCTGACAACCAATATCTGTCCTTATTGCTTATTGTCATACATCATCAATTCCGCGGCCGGTGGGTTTTTCTGGCAGGACTGAATATTAATTCTAAAATACATTTGACATCATCATTGGGACAGGCAGCACGTTAGCTTATCTAAAATGTTAAATATCTACAGTTTTAACAATTACATTAATCAAATATTTACACGAATGAATATAATGGCTTGGCCACACTATGTTCCTCGCGCTGCCGCGATGTTGCCCTGTCTGTTCACATAGTGCTCTAGTCACGCAATTAATCGCGACGCTCCGCACTAGGTTAGGTTGTTCGCGTTTGCAACACAATGGATGTCGAAACTGTTGCAGCGTGCGAGCTATGCATATTTATTATAGCTAATTATATCGATGTCATAAAAAGAAATATACGTCGAGATAGCTTTTTCTCATATACAGATATATTATTTACTCATGTGATAATATGGCGGAATGAGGATAATATGTACGCTATTATGATTTTTAAATGACACGTAACGTGCTTCCGCAACGAGCACGATTCGTACTGCGTTAGCGCAAGTGTGCGATCAGCCACTCGCGCTCATATTGGTAGTTCTTTGACTCGTGCCCAAAAAGCCGACAAAACAGGGAGCGATGGGCATACCCCCCTTTAGCGGTACATATGTTCTGTGAGCACGCCATGCGACATGACGAGCACCGTGGCCACAATACGTCTTTGCCTCATGTCCTCGCTACTTCCCATGCCACTCGACGAGTGTGTCGCCGGGGGGTAACGAATATTTAAACACTTGCGTTAGCTTCAGATAGATAAATTTACAGTTGCACTAACTTTTAACAATACAGTAATATTGATTTTAGAATTAATTTTGTAAACATTCTTTAAAACTAATATTTACATTCAAAACATTGTTACCCAAATTATTATAAGGGACGAAATGACTTCATATAAATATTATATTAAGGGGATATCCGGGCTGCAAGAAATTTTACGATAAATAAATTTGAAAGATCTATTACCTTCGCGCTGCATTTAAATGATCGAGTAAGACAATGGAGAAAGATAACTGCAGTTCGGAGACGGATATGGATTTTAGATTTTATCTATGTAAAATTGACAAAATCGTCGTATTTTGTTTCCTCCTACCAAAACTAAATTAATTTCAATTATTTTTAAAGATTAATATAAAAGGATTCTGCCGACGTCTTTATGTATTTTGAATCTTAATCTTTATGTTCGTAATATTTGCTTGATGGATATCTAATAATGGCGCTATGATTAGACCGTTTCAGCAATTTTAGAAGGGTGCTAGCGTTTTAAATAATTAAGTTATGAAATAAAATATAGGGGCATGGCAGTAGTTTAAGATTGTACCGTTAATATAATGTTTCCTCTTAAAATCGAAAAAAAAAGAAATTTGCTCAAATGTCATTATTCAGGCGCGGCATCCTGATATCCTTTTAATTTTAGTAGTTACCCGTATATCCCTTTCGTTGGCGTGAGATAAGAACACACTAGTTATTTTGTTACAATGATCAATAATATAGAGATACAAATAGTATACGCATCGACATACAAATGGCGGGCACACATGTAGTATCTCGTTGATTTGTTACATAATATTAACTAATAAACTGCTTCGCAAAAATCCCAGATGAACGAGTGCGTCACCGACCATCTTTATCTAGACGGAAATGACCTAATGAACCGTTAGGACTTATATTTGGTCTGTTTAATAGGGATAAAGCTCGAAAAAACAAAATTTATAATTACGTGATATTTGTAATTATTCAGTCACACCTCAAAAAGATAATATCTTTTCAACGTTAACACTTAGATTTTCTCCTGTATCCGGACGAAGTACCTACCTATATGATCAACAAAAATTTTTTCCGGGTCAAAAAAGTTTGTCCTAACGCAATTTATGTTCGCAAACTGCTTCCATGATTACAGTACATAAAGAATGACTATAAAATTATTTCAAATGTTCTATGATACATGAAAATCTTTACTAAATATTTTATTTTAAAATAATATGAAAATAAATATATGTTTTATATACAGCCTATTAGTTTTGTAAGAGATTGTGACGATGTGACAGGCCTAAACTAAACG
>DWHP01009866.1:0-10060 GCA_018247895.1 Parnassius honrathi | reverse complement strand
TTTTTTTTTTTTTTTAGGAATGTGAATCGACGAAAGTCGTTGCACCGCTTCTAACTCAGTGGTCCAGAACTGGTACTTCTACACGTCGTTGTACCGCCTCTGAATCAGTGGTCCAGAACTGGTACAACTACACTACTGTAAGAACATCTACACTCAAAACCAAAAGTAGCGCAGAAACGAACGGTGGTTCAAATTGGAATTATCGGAACGGAAGTCTTCAGCCGTCCGACGCAAGATGGCGATAGTAATAACAAGCTACGAATACGCTTTTCTTGATAGTAATTTTGACCTGTTTTTATTAATATTTAAGTAGTTTTTTTAAGAAATGAGCCGATATACGGCGCGGATAACGCTTGATATTGAATACGTTCGAGTAACGAGATCGGTACTCCATCGTATTTCTCGATTCGAAACGTTAGTTTTAATCGAAAACAATAAGTTTGTAGTTTTCACTGTTGTGATCTTTTTTCAAAAACATTAGTTTTAAAATTTGTGCTTAATGATTTGCCCTAACTCTTATAGGAGTTAAGAATTACCGGTATTATTAGTGAAAAAAATCGTGAGAAGGTTTGCCATTGACGCTTTATCATTATGTTGTATTATAGGTAATCACTGCAAATGTAAAATTTCAGACGGGCGAATCCGGCCCAAACGGCTGTTGTGTAATAAAAGATCTTCAAGGTCCATGTATTCAATTGCATATCTCATACATATCTCTCTCTCTTTTATTTTCACTGCACACTCAATTTTTGGACATGGAGTCATATTTGCGCTTGCCAAACTAATTGCAATTGGCCTTGCGCCTGTGACAAGAGATTTTATATCTGGTACCAATATGAGACTATCACATCGCCTATATATATATCTATTTTAAAATCTCCTGGGTCTTACCGCAAGTAGTCTACACGTCGTCAACACACGATGAGTTAGGTTGATGGTTTGGAATGTGGAAAAATACAAAATAATTATGTGTGCATAATATTATGTGACAGATTCATTATACTCTTAGTTATAACAATTGTAACAACCATGTGTTTTGTTTTGTTTTATAGGAGAGGGTGACAAATGAGCACACAGTCCACCCGCCCGATGGCAAGTGGATGCCGCGACCCATAGACATCCACATATATCCTGGATTACGAATCACAATGCAGATGCGTTGTCACCCGTGAGGACTAAGATGGAACGCCTAGTTTCCCGTAAAAAGAGTCTCCGGTTCTCTACACTCACCATACGAAACACAGCAGCATTAAGATACTATTTTACGCTGGTATTCTGTGAGAGTGTGGTCATCCCCGGTCGAGCCGACTCATTCGTGCTGCAACTATACTACTAATATAACTGCCGCATGGTTTTACCACGTGTTAAACTATGTACCTACCTTTTTTATAAAATTGAAGTAACAAATGAATTATAAACTTATAGTCTACTGGGTCTGAAGGTAAGTTGCTAAAACTGTATACATTTTTGAATTAAAAGAAACAGAAGTATAAAATAAAATAAACAAATTATAATCAAACAAGTTAAGCGAAAAAACCTTACCACATGTGGTAAATCCTTGTCAAGAGCGGTCATTTCTTCTTCGTCTGCATCATCTTCTCGTGAATTCCATTCCTCGTCTTTGAAGTCAGCCTGCTAATATATAAAAATAATAAAAATTATATATACTGGGTTTCATTACTATACTACTGTATTATATATACACTGGGGTTTTATTAATTATATAGTATGCTGGGGTAAAAGTCAAACGTATGTCTTTTATTGGAAATTTTTAAATTTTACATTGGAACTACGATAAAAACCTTTATGCAGCTTTATTTCGCTTTCAAAGAAGTCTCTGGATACACATACATAGTGTGAAAACATATACCTTGACAAAAGTAGACCTAAGATCAATTTTTAAACATTACAACTTGGAGGTTTTAAATATTAATGCATTTTTATTGCTTAATTGTGTTACCCTACGTCATATAAACTAAATAAAAGTGAGATTATAACTCGAAACCTCCTATTTTAGCCTACAATAAATAAAAAAATTACAAAATAATAATGTCTGTGGAATTGCTTTATGGACGTGTGACAATTAATGCATTCGCTTCCGGATTTACTACGATTCGGTCTGTGCACACGCCACGCATAAAAACAGTGAGTAATCTATATATATATATATAGAGTGACAAACGAGCACACAGTCCACGTGATGGTTGCTGCGGCCCATAGACATCTACATCTATCCTCGATTACAAATCAAAATGCGTTGTCACCCGTGAGGACTAAGATGGAATGCCTCGTTCCCGGTAAAAGGAGTCTCCGGTTCTCTGCATTCACCATATGAAACACAACAGCATTAAGCTACAATTTTACGCTGGTATTCTGTGGTTATACGAAGCCTACTGCCGGACTTCACTTATTTTTTTATAGTATACGGGTCGTAAACTAGCACACAGTCCACCTGATAATAAGTGGTTGTTGTGACCCATAGAAATCTATCTACATCTATCCTCGATAACGAATCAAATGCAGATTGTTGTCTAAATGCGTTGTCACCCATGAGGACTAAGACGGAATGCCTCGTTTCCAGAAAAAGGGGTCTTCGGTTCTCTACACTCAACAAACGAAACACAGCAGCGTTAACCTGCTATTTGACGCTGGTATTCCGTGAGAGCGTGGTCCTTCCACGGCCGAGCCAACCGACTAATATTCTCAAAATATTTTTATTTGTCGAACATGTAGGTTTCTTTACAATGCTTTTCTTCAAATTATTACATTAGGTCGGCGGGGATTGAACCTGGATTATTTACGTACTATAAACTTAACGATGAGCACTTAGCACCTCAACTACGGTTGCTGTCAAATTTGAAAAATAATTTCATAACATCTTTTATCTTAATTGCATTAATAATTTGATAAATTTTGTTCTTATAAAACCATTCCAGAGAGAGAGAGAGATTGCACATACCTATTTAAAAAGCAAATATTTTCACATACAAAGAATATAAGCTTTACAACGCGTTAATGAAAGTCAAAAAGGAATTAATTCAATTAAATTTGACTGAAATTAAAATTGGGGAACTCAATATTATTCTGTATTTTGCTTATAGTTGCAACTAAAATAGCATAAGAAACTTGTATGTATGTGTACCAGAAAACATAGTTCTGGGATACATAAAACTTACAGTACATACGTCCCACTGCTGGGCACAGGCCTCCTCTCATTTATGAGAGGGTCTTAGAAAGTATCCGCCGCGCAGCCCCAACGCGTGTTGGCGAACTTCACATGTCTTCGAAATAATTTTTTTCTTATTTCTCAGACATGCAAGTTTCCCCTCACGATATTTTCCTTCACCGCCAAGCACGTGGTAAATCAGGACTTAAAATTGCAATTAGCAATTTCATTGGGGCCGGCGGGTATCGAACCCGGGTTGCTGGCGTACCGTGAAATGTATAGAGAGCGCTAACCATTTGAGCTACCACTGCTCTTGGTCTGGTACACATGCATCCAAAGAATTAGTGAATGCCTCATCAGTTCATGACTCTGTCTAGTGGAATGCCGCCCAAACTCCTGAATAATATAAAGTAATATTAATACCCCAGTATTATGACTGGACAAAAGCACGAGCATTCTCGCATTTCTGGTTGTTTTGGGATTTTGGAGATTTAATAGCCTTTAAACATTCCTTATTCAATTGAAACTTACAAAATGTTCCTCCTGCAGAACACTCTTATTATGAACTACCTATTTTAAGAAATATATGCCAAACAAATCCGTCTTTGAGCATGGGCACACCGAGCAGGTGCCCAAGGCTCCGCGACAAATGGGGTCTCCTAGTTTCTGGCAGATCACTAACCGATAAATTTGTTTTTTCAGAAAATTTAAGAGGAATTTTCTGACTATAATACCTTACTACTTTTCTACTTATATCGTGAACAAAACGCCTAACATTAACCTTCTCTGAAAAAGCATTCGCACGCATCCGGGGCTCCTAGAGGACGGTATTTTCTGATTTGATACATTAAAGACTTTGGTCCCATTGAAAGGGGTTTCTGAATTCATACATATCAAAGAGCATAAATCGAATTATTTAGGGGAAACTATCTTGTATATGTTTAATTATATTCCACTCAAAGATTGTGGAGGACAAAACAACGATATTTTTTTTATACTTCGATAAAGTATGGTTCTGCAAGTGAAATCAAGGAGAAACGTGATTTAGCTACATTTGTACCATATGCGGGACATTCTCTAAGTGCCATGCCACTGGATGATCAGAAGATCAGAAACCGTACATTTATTTTGGTTACTTAAAAAGGCAACGCACCTGCAATTCCCCTGGTGTTGCGGTTGTTCATGGGCGGCGATAGTCACTTAACATCAGGTAACCGTATGCTCGTTTGCCCCCTCTTCTATAAAAACAAAATCTACTGATGGAATACACTGAGAGAATTTTTAGGTTCAAAAAAATCTTAGACGTCATTAGATTTTCTGGTTCATTGAAATAATCATTTAACCATTCCTTACATATCTAGTAACAGACAAATTAAAAATTGTACTCATTTTGTGTCCTTACTAAGAAATGTTTGAAGAGTGTGCTTATTTTGTAAGTTACCACGGCTCTGTAGTAATAAAATAACGTACTATTATGATTGTTACCGAATTTCCTTACATATTACGTATTAATATGCAGACATTAATAAAACCTCCAATATTAAAAAATAAATAGGTAATTTATTTTTCTTCACTAAACTTAAATTAGATAAAATCCACCATCCACCATCCCCCCTCGGATTATCTCCTTAACTGTAGAGGCAGTTTACATAAATAAATTGCAGTAGGATAAACACACCACAAAAATGCTTTTTATAGTATAAGGGTGACAAGTGAGCCCTTTTTTTACGTAGTAGAGCCATGCTGGTATAGTTGTAGCAAAAATAGGTCGGCTCGTCCGAAGAAGGATCACGCTCTCACAGAATACTAACGTAAAATAGCTGCTTCACGCTGCTGTGTTTCGTATGTTGAGAATAGAGAACCGGAGACTCATTTAACTGGCTAATCGAGGCTGGATGTAGATGTCGTTTGCTACCCTAATTCTATAAAAAACACACTTCACTTGATGGTAAGTAGTTTCTGTGGCCCATAGACATCTACATCCATCCTCAACTACGAACAAAATGCAGATGCGTTGTGACCTGTGAGGACTAAGATAGAAATCTCCAAAGTGGTCTCCGGTTCTTAACACTCAGCGATAATACGAAATACAACAGCGTTAAGCTGCTATTTCACGCCGGTATTTTGTCAGAGCATGATCCTTCCCCGGTCAAGTCAACCCATTTGTGCTACAACTATACTTCGCCGTATTCGTGCTATAAACTATATATATAGTTTTAGCATGACTCTACCACGTATAAAATTGTTTCGTGCGTGGTTTGAACCCATAGCCCACAGCGTCACTATGCTATAAGCTACTTCGCCACCAAGTTGTTTGCTCGCATGCTTACATTGTTAATAGATTATTCAAATATTTTGATTTGTATATTGTTTTTTGTAGGTAGCGGAGTGACTTCTTTTGGATGAGCGCTGTGGGATAGCTGATTCAAATCACTCAAGGAACATGTTTGCATATTTTTCTATATCTTTATCTACAGATGATTGTTCCGTCTGAATGTCATCTAGATAGTTGAGATGTTGAGGCGATTTGTTTAGGCAATGTAAATGCAAAAAAATAAATCGAAATCTCATGTGACCAAACAGAAAGACCGATTTAAATAAACGATTCCGATATTTTGTGTACAAAATTATTCTGTTGCAGCACGTATTGTAAAAATGCAAATGGAGTTCTCCGCAATATTTATTTGTATTCAGTCTGCTCTCTTTCACGGCCAAGTAGCTCACTTTACTTTCAAAACGGAGCATATGAAACAGTTCTACGCATAAATATGAGTTCATGTTTGTGTCACCTTTTTCCATTCGCATTTGTAATTCCATGTGAGGTTAACAGAATGTACTATATTATGTCGGTATGTTAGTTTTACGTAAGCGTAGCTAGCTGATCGGAGACCCTTGGAGAGAGATACGAGGCATTCTATCTTCGTCATCTTTTTCATTTTGATTCTTAACCTAGGATAAGTGTTATATATATATACCTGTCTCTGTACTCGTTTGTCACCGTAATTAGCTGAGTGCATAACGCCAAAATTCTCAGTAGGTACTTTTGGAAGTTTTAAACAGCGTATAACAAATTATTGCGGAATAAATTTACACATAAACACAGATCCACCTTTTTATATTATTAATTGAATTGACAAATGAACTCACTGTCGACCTGATGATGGATGGGTACTGAATCCTATGGTCACCTGCAGCCAACAAACAAAGATGGATATAGTTGCGTTGTCACCTATGACGACTAAAATGTAGTAAGTAAAAACCTGTACATAATTATACTGAGACTCTGTTTCCTCCAGACCGGGACACAGCAGTGCAGCCACTGCTATTTGGGCAGCAGGACTCGGCAAGAGTATCTACCCAGTAGGATTCCTAGGCAGACGTGACATGAGGAGAAAGGTATGAGGATATCTCTAGAGCCATGAATTCGTCCAAAACCCACTATACGGTGTTAATTGGAGAATTCAACGCAAAATTAGGCACAAGAAATAACAGTGATCTAAAGGTAGGGAAATTTGAGATAGGGCAAAGGATCCCAAGGAGCCAGCAGCCGGCCGCCTTCATGGAGAAGAAGGGACTCTTTATGATGAACTCTATTTTCCAGAAGCGGCCCCACAGAAAGTGAACCTGGTCGAGCCGAACCGACGATTCGACAAAAATGAGGTTGACTTCATCTTCATTATGACGACTAGATGGCAATTTGACTGACAACGTATATGATTGACTGGAAATTGACTGACTCTGGTGCAATGTATATTATAAACAAGTTCAAAAGTTTTATTAAAGAAAAAGTGTGCTTTTTGCAAATGTGTTATTATAATATCAAGGAATATATTAAAGAAAATAAGTCCAGAATGAGATGATCGCTACCATGCTGGTTTTGGACATATGTTTTACAACTCGCCCTCCCACTGGGTTTATTGGTGGTTCTTCCCAGGACAAAGGTAATTTCCGAGTCAGTAACAAATAAAGAAAACTTTCAATAAGTATTATGCGACAGTATTGAATAAAAAATCATTCTATTCTATTCTATTCTGACGTAAGCTGTGTGCTCGTTACCCCTTCCTTCTAATGCCTGCCTTCATAAGACTCAAACTGGAAATCTTCGCTGCTAAAGCAGTATCATTTAAAAATAACTATGTAATATATATAATATATGTAATATAATAATAATAATAGTGTTAATAGTAGTATTAATAAATAACCACAACTATGTATTAATATATAATTTCATATAACTGTTTTTTTATTAGTAAACATTTTACGTCACACGTTTTTAAATTTTCTATAAAAGTAGGAGTTAATGTCGTGTCCACGGTATGTGTGTTTGTATTCATAAAAGGCATGGCTTTAATAGTCCATTGTGTAATATGATCTACAGTTTGGAAAAACCATTTAATATTTTTGTTTAGTTAATTTTAAAAGTATTGTAACTTACTTTAGGATTTTTTTTAAATAATAAACTGTACATACATTCGCTTAGTTGCAAAAGTCATTGGGTTAATTACAAAAGTCAGTAGCCACTACCCATTAAAAAAGTTAAAAGTTACAGCCTATATACGTCCCACTGCTGGGCACTGGCCATTTCTCATTTCTCAATTCCTTTGCCACTTCAATCTTGTTAAAAATAAACGAGTAAGATGACAATCGTCACCTATGAACGTTTGCAAAACTAGTAGAATTACAGATTTTCCAGCCTTTTAGAAAGGATTAGCCTTTCTAAAACGCTATATAGTATAACCTTTACACCTTAAAAGAAGGCGATGTAGCCTTAAGAAAAGGTTTGTTAAGGCTATATCGCCAAGAAATTTTCCTTAAAGAAAAGAGCCTACTCCATTCCAAAAGGCTGGCAATACGAAAACAGAAATTGCTTTTCGGAGTGAGCCGCACGTTATATACCCATCTTCTATATCTTCTATACGTATGAAGTTCCCTAAGTCATATTATGCAACAAACGTTAACCGTAGTATCACAGCCATTAACGTGTTTAATTTATATATATATACGGTGCATGTTCTAATTACAAGCCTATTAATGCTGATGTTCCACAAGGCTGCGTGCTACCATCAACGCTGTTTCTTCGCATGTCAATGATATGTTGCAAACTGGTAATATTCATGGCTACGCAGACGACAGCACTGGTGATGCCTTATACATCGGTCGTGCCAATATTTCTCGGGAAAACGTCGCCGAGTACCGGGATAAACTTGTGTCTGAAGTCGAATCTTTGCTTAAAAACAAAGTCCCGGATTGGGAGTGACTAAATCTAATCCAGTTCAATCCCCAGAAGACACAAGTTTTCGCGTTTACCGCTATAAAGAACCCATTTGTCTTATTTCCTCAGTTTCAAGGCACTCACCTTGCTGCCTCAGCTAGCATTGGAATCCTTGGCGTCGTCATATCGAATTGTGTGTAGTTTTGTGTTCAGAGTTGGAAGGGAATGCCAAATTGGCCTCTAAATAACTTGGCGTGCTCAGCAGAGCGAGACAGTATTTCATGCCGGCACATTGCTAGCAACTTTACAAAGCTCGAGTTCGGCCTCACATGAAATATTGTTCTCATCTCTGAGTCGGTTCACCCCGGTGTCAGCCCCTTCCAATTGACCGCATCCAACGCAGAACGGTTCGAATCGTCGACAGCGGAGTTCTTACTGATCGGCTCAATTCACTGGCGCTGCGTAGGGATGTTACATCCTCTTGCATTTTCTATCGCATCTACCACGGGAAATGCTCTGAGGAATAAATAGTTCGGTTTAATTCCAACCGCCAAATTTCACGAACGCACATCGTGTCAAAATTAAAGATACCATCCTCACCATCATCACGTTTTACTAGGAGTTTTCTTCCTCGTACAAATTCTTTGTGGAATTGTTTACCACCGGTGATTTTTCCAGACCGATACGACATTGGGACCTTTAAGAAAAGAGCTTACTCCTTTCTAAAAGGACGGCAACGCACCTGCAATCCTCTGGTGTTGCAGTTGTTTATAGCTGGCGGTGGTCACTTATCATCACATAAACCGCATGCTCGTTTGCCCTTTCTTCTATAAAAAAATTACAATAAGTAGCCGATACCCGCTCGCTTCGCTGGGTGCACGATAATATCTTATCGAGAAACCTGCGTCTAAAATATCTAGAAGAGATTTTTTGATGGGAATATCGTAAAATCCGTTCTGAGCGAACGTCTGTCAACATTGCGAAATGAGTAACTACACAAAATTTCAAGTCATTCGGGTGCATAGCTTTAGAGATCTCGTGATGAGTCAGACAGTCAATGGTATTTTGCTTATATGTACTGACCCAGTGGTCAGTTGTACAATATATCAGTATAATATGTTGTATAACTTGTATTTATAATACAGGTGGTATTTAAATTTTAGTTAAATATATGTCTGTAAAAATATTGCTGTCTTTTTATATACTTTACGACATTTTTAGCATTTTCACTTTATATAAGCTAATCTGTATGTATTTATAGTATACGAATATAAAGGAATTTTGTAAGTCAGTTACCACACATTTACAAACGTTTGCATAACCTAAAATTTTGCAGTCGTATTAGGAACTGGTAAAGCAATGTCATGACTGCGACATAGAATCCTCACTATGGTCATCACAGCTCCTGATCAAAGCGTATTAAGTTTTCTTAATCTCTAGTATTTTTACTATATTTGGATATAACTTATATGGTATGAAAATGGTTAAAGTAATATTAAGGAATTTATAAATAGTAATAAACCCCAGTAGTGAGGTGAACGCTACTAAGCTATTTCTAATTTGTTTTGTGTTGTTTACTTTGTGAAATAATATAATATCATTGTAAATTTCTCTTTTTTATCAAAAAAAAAACGATCCCGCTGGGTTCCTTGCGGGTTATTTATTATTGCGGGGAGTCCCTG
>DWHP01009865.1:0-10061 GCA_018247895.1 Parnassius honrathi | reverse complement strand
ATTCATAAAAGTTATATTTCACTTCAATTTTACTAACATACTATATGGGTTTCTGTTGCCTGAAATAAAGATATTTTGTTTTTTATTTATTTTTTAAACGAAATATGTGTTTCGGTGATTAAATAACTGTAACTTTTAACAAAAAGTAAAAATTGACTTCAAATTGCTCAAAAGGAAGTTATTTATTTGCAACCTTTAGGGGTGGATTTTTTTCTCCAAATTTATATACTTAGGACCTCTTAAAAAAAGAATCATTAAAATCGGTTGTTTATCTGCGAAGATATCATATGAAATTCCTTAAGCAATAGTCCAATATGACCTTTTTTGCCCTATTTTCCACCCTTGGGGGCGGATTTTTTTTTCAAAATTTAATGGGACCACCGTTGAGGTAAAACCTATTTAATAAAAAAAAGAGTTATTAAAATCTGTTCACAATCTGCGAAGATATCGCGTAACATATGTACATACAAAAAAAAGAAGAAAAAGATAAAAGACATACAGGCGAATTGAGAACCTCCTCATTTTGAAGTCGGTTGATAAAAAAAATTTACGTGGTAGAGTCACGCTGCAGCTATATTATGGTTGTAGCATGAATGGGTCGGCTCGACTGGGGAAGGACCACGCGCTCACAGAAAACCAGCGTAAAATAGCGGCTTAATGCTGCTGTGTTTCGTATGGTGAGTGCAGAGAACCGGAGACCCGTTAACCATCAGGTGCACTGTGTGCTCGTTTGTCACCCTTATCCTATAAAATAAAAAAAAATAAAAAAGTAAATCGATTATTCAAAACATTACATGAGGTTCGACGTGTGCACTTTTGGATTTTCTCAATTTTTATCTTTTTAAGTTGTTATTAAGAAGATGCTGCTAGTAATGCCCCGTTTCATTCTCCTTTGTCGACTTTTACGATAACCACGAGATGATTTGGAGTATTGGACTTTATATGCCGCTAGCACACGACAAGAATACTATTATATTCAAGAATATATAACAGGAATAAAAATATTATTATATGACAAGAATATATTATGAATGTAATAATAAAAAAATTACAGCATTCCCATTGTCAATAAATATCGCTTTGTAAACGTCTAGATCTTAATAGAAGCAGCGATTCAATTTCTTGTTAGGCAATTAGATTCTCAATATGCAATATGAAGTAACTACTTAGTGGTATTTAAATTATTCCAGACATTGTTCAAGACCCACGAGTTCCTTTTACGGACAATTACGTAGATTTTTAATGAGATAGGTATTGGCGGTTATGGCGCGGCTCAACATTCTTCATATTACACCGCAATAATATATTTTTGTATCAATATCATATTTAACGCAATACATATATTTATTTATATGATGACATAAAAATATAAAATTAATATTACAATAGAATTAGAAACTAAAATTATAATACAGCCCAACTCCCGGTATAGTGCCAAGAACACCGGCTGCGTTTCTTTTCTGAATACTGCCTTTGAAGGAGAAAAGAAACAGCCCTCTTACCACCAGCGGCGAAGACGAGTCGTGGATACAGTTCCTTTAGGAAGCACTTGGGCCTCATGATTCCGATAGCTTCGACACCACGATGCTCCCCGTTGCTTGTGTGGGAATTTTATATCTGGCGCTAAGGACTGGCACTCTGGATATTGGTTTAGTAGTTTTAACGCACAACTTAACAGGTGAATTGAAGGACGCCAGATTCTTCCCACCTATAAGATGCTTTTGCATAGAATATTTTTCTACTAGAAAAAATAAAAACTTTTAGGTAATTTCTTTTTTATAGAACAAGGGTGACAAACGAACACTCAAACTACCTGATGGTACCTGGATGCTGTGGCCCATAGACATCTGCATATATCCTCTATTAAGAGTGAAAATACTGATGCGTTGTTACCCATAAGGACTAAGATGGAATGCCTTGTTTCCAGTAAAAAGAGTCTCCGGTTCTCTACACTCACCATACGAAATACAGCAGCGTTAAGCAGCTATTTTACGTTTGTATTCTGTATGAGCGTGGTCCTACCTCGGTGGAGCCGATCCATCATGCATCGACTATACCACTAATATGGCTGCAGCATGGCTTTACCATATAAAAAGACTGGCGTGGTCTACTATTAAGTTTATTTTTACGATGTTCACGTGACAAGGTGATGATTTCTTACGTTTCCGCTACGATTATTTATTGTGATTAAAGTTAATCGTAGATATAGGCCTTAAGGGCTTTGGCTACGTCTACTAACCTACCAATGCCGGTAACTGAACTATGTTGTTTCATTTCCTGATTTAACTATTACCTCATTCGTCATTTACCAAATTTGGATACGATTGGTTAATGAAATCTCTTATTCAGCCTTAGAACACACTGAAAACACACTAAAAACCTATGTGGAGATTTGCATCCCACCTCAATTCTTAGGAGATGATAACGCATCTTCAGCCTTCTTTGTTTAAAGTTTGCTGGAGCTGTCTAAGGTCCTAAGTCACTTACCTTCACGTGAACTGTAAGTTCGTTTCTTACCTTAGTTGTATAAAAAGAATATGGTGGAGTTTTAAGTCTAAAAGTAATATAATCTATACGTAAATGATATTCAGCTAAACGTGACGAAATGCGGCTCCCAGTGTAAACAAATTCCTCACTGCACCGCCAGCACGTAGTGCATTAAGAACTGTTTACATGATTGCTCTTTGAAGCTAGCGTTCGGGTTTTTATTTTAAAATTAAATTAAATAACATTGAATTCGGCTTAAAAGGTGCATTAAAATTATTTTCAGCCTTCAAATTTGAGTCTCATACGGGTTCCCCTTTTGAACATTTTAAAGAAGGAAAACTGTAATCGTATATTTTGCATTTACATATATAGAAGTGAATAACTAGTCTTACGTCTTAAAAAGTAAAGTCGCCTCTTTAAAAAGAAAAAAAATCTTGTAAATGTACGTGGCAGAGCCGCGCTGCAGCTATATTATGGCTGTAGCACGAATGATTCGACTGGGGTAGGACCACGCTCTCACAGAGTATCAGCGTAAAATAGCAGCTTGATGCTGCTGTGTATCCTATGGTGAGTTTATAGAACCGGAGATCCTTTTTACTGAAAACGAGGCATTCAACCTTAGTCCTCAGAGGTGATAACGTAACGTCTATAGGCCACAACATCCACTTTCCATTAGGTGGACTGAGTGCTCATTTGTCGCCCTTATTCTATATAAAAAAGTAGACCTTTTTACGTTATCAATAATTAAAGTTAGTGTGACGGTAATTGAGCGTGTTATATTTTCGTAAGAAAAATGTTGCCAATCATTTTACTTTCATGCGAAAATGACGTAATATGCCTTTTTTCCTAACGGCTTTGTTTGTCTAAAATTTAAGCTGAAGCGTAGCACTTTAAATGACCTCTACGCTTCTTTCAAGTACTGATTTCTTAAAAATACATATCGTCATAATATATAAAGAAAACATTTGATGTTATTATTAGTATTTTTATTAACAACACAAGTTGCTGACCTCTTATCTTCCGGACACTGAATCACCGTTTTAGAAAGAGCATATATAAAAGGGAGTTTAATATTCGATTTATTATTATTACGCTTTATATTGAATCAATATAATTTAATAAGGAAGTTAAAAAGATAAGTGTATTTTATTTATCAGCGAGCTCGATAACAAAGCTTAATGTTACACTCTGTTTAAGTGATGTGTATGACTAATTGTTTTAATTATTAAACATATAAATTTATATTTTTAATTATGTTAGCAAAAAGACCCTCAATAAAGATTTCATGAATTCTCGCAGAATGGAAGTACAAATCGATTATTATTGCCTGTAACAATTTTGAAGGGCTTATTGATAAGAATTTGTGTAAATACTTTTATGTACTTTGAGTTGTTTTTTTATTTAAAATTTTAAGGGCATCGCCATTAAACGGATAAAGATACAAAATTTAAATTCCATTATTTTTCTATAAAGGATATTAGCTTAGGCATAATAACATATTATTAATTTAGAGTATCTGCAATAAATTAATAACTATAATTATTTTGTATGGTGTCTGTTAGTGATCGTGTAACTTCTGAACGAGTTAACCGATTGAGGACATAATTATTATGTATTACTCACAGTTTAGTTTTGTTGATGCGATGATTCATTGCTATGTTAGAATGCGCTGTAGTCAACTTATTAATAAATTCCACATTTTATGGACCGAAAAGACTCATTTTCAATTTAACAGTGTCGGCTTATTGCCATAACAGAAATCACAAAATCTGGATCCGCTGTTGTATGGTGGCGCTGTTGTTATAATATAAATTATAATTTAACTCGAAAACAGTTAAATTTGTTAAATTATAATTTATTAATAACTACTTCGTTCAATATCGGCGTTTGCTATAAACCTTCGGTTTGGGCTAAAACTTCGGTCCGTTTTGACTTGAACCGAAGGTGGTTTTTTTCCCCAAAGTCGGCCGAAGCCAAACCCGAAGACGAATCTTCGGTCGGATGCTAATAAATTAATTTACACTAAAAGGTCTTGAGTGAATTCGGAGTGAAACTCATTCCACCTTTTAGCCTTTTACCGGAAAGACATGTAAATTATTACATAGTACTAGCTGACCCGCTAGTACTATACTGTAGTTTACATGTAGTAAGATGGAATATCACCTCCATGTAGTGCAACCTGCTATCTGACCCACAGGGCACTAGCTAATGGCTTATCAATTATCACTTGTCATTGCAGACTATCAAAGTCCACTGCTGAACACTGGCATTCCCCGTATATTATATCTCATAAGGATATTTTCCATAGTTGTTTTAAAGAAATAATAAGTTTTAACTGTTTCAATCTTTCAATCTGTTATTATTTTCCACAACAACAAATTTTCAAACCGTTCGACCTCCTTTTTTTCTTTCTAGTGTTACCAGTTATATAAATTTGCCTCCCTAGGATTATTTTAGTGATTTTCGTAAATTCTCCCAAATAATTCAAGTAACAATATTTTTAACAGTTGCCGCTTGCCATGCTTGGCAGGCGAATATTTTTTTAAATTATTTTAAGTTGTTACCGGGAATACGCTGCTGTCCTAGTAATGAGGCAGTATTGCCAATGTGTGTTTAATATCATAATGTGTTCAGCATACTCTTCCACGAATGTCGTTATTGATTCTGTCCGCCTGCACCGTGTTTTGAGCATGAATTAACGCTTTCAAAAATATTTGACGGGTCAGTAGTTCATCAGCTAAATATTTTACTGCAGCGCTGCTAGCCGCGAGTTCGGGGGAATAAATATTTATATATTTACTATATATACTTTTATATTGTTACGGATCTGGATAATTTGTCCATGTGAAATTTGTGTAAACGTCTCCGCGATACAGAAGAAATTCTTATTGCGGGGAATATCGTTTTTTTTTTAAATAAATTGTGTGCTTGAGAACTGTACTGCTGTGAGTTTGATTAGGAAACAAGAAAGAACAACGAGATTTCGTTTAATATTTGAACAATTATCACTGATCTCCCGATTACTAATCATTAATGATTATCTGTACGCTTTTACAAACTCTAAACAAAGAAACGGGTTAATGTTTTATGTGCCTTGCGTTTAGATCATTTGAATTTAATTTCCAACAATTAAATTTCTTTGTTCGCTTCTATGGTCGTCCGTCGTCGATGTGCATCGACCTTGGGGCGAGAATGTAGTCGCGGTGTGTCCTTTGTCCAGATCTGTGACGCATCGAATCTACTGTGTGAAAGTGCTGAATGATTTTAATACACATGTAACTATGATATTTATTTTTGTTTTATCAGATCATCGCTGTTTCGTTATAATTGAACATATATTTCTACATATCATTTTTTGGGTAACTTCAACAGAAAATAATTACTAGTGGTCGCCTTGTGGTCGAAATTCAACCTTACCTAATTCATAAAATTTTTAGGTTTGTATATTAAGCAAGCTGTATTTCACTTTCAACTGCACAATAAATATAGTAAAACATAGATATCTAATATACAAAATATAAAATAAATTACTTTGACACAGATTAGTAATTACTTGATATTGGCCCACAGATTACTCTCTAAATTGGCCTTATAGTAATAACATACATACGTCATACGTCAACAAGCGACATACTTTGTACAAGCCATAGAATACTTAATACATTCATAATATTCACGAAACAAGCGACAATTATGTTTGACATTTAGCTTTAGCTATTTCCATATCATATTGTCGTATGGTATTTAGTTATGGGAACACGCGACTGACACTGAAATAATATTTGTTTTTACAGAAGGGTTATTAGAGCAATCTATGATTTTAAACCTAAAAAGTCGCTTAGACAAAAATTTAAGGAAATTAATATATTATTAACTATGGCCTCAATACATTTATGAAAATGTAATGTAGGTACACAAAAATAAAAGTAGTTTTACAAAACTAAGTGATATTCATTCTGTAAATACTAGGAACATACACAAGCTAGTATCCAGTTATTCGACTTCACCGAGTCAGTAATTAATTCTTGGGGCGAAGTATATATACGCTTTTACAACAAAATCCCAGCAAATTTGCAAAATTTGACCTGCCCAAAGTTCTAAAACTTTATTGAACTACGTTTGTATAAAAAGGGTTATTACAATATTAAGAAATTTATGGATGATAATAACCCCTGGGAAAGGTGATCGCTACTAACCTATTTCTAATTTGTTCTGTGTTGTTAACTGTAACAGATTTCTTGCTGGTCCTGGACAGAGGTTTTATTTACGAACCCGTGGTGAATTAAAAAAGTGACTTTTAATAAGTATTATTTATAATCTACATTGAATAGAAAAGTTTCTGTTTTTGTTGGCAGTATGAACGTAAACAATGTATGTTTTATTTAATTTTTGTATTTGTAACACATATTATTATATACCTTTAAGCTTTCTGCATTCCTTTTCCTATGTCAAATCGTGCGCGCAATATGCTTAAAAAGCGATACAAAGTTTTATCTCATGTATTAATATATAAATTGTGTTATTTTTATAATATCTTTGACTTTGCTACGACATCTTTGCGTTTCTCTTCGATACTAGTCTACTAAAAACGACTCAAAACACATTTATAAATAAACGTGTATACCTTTATTTGTAATGAGTAATGTCAGATTATGACAGATTACCGACCACTTAGAATTTCTATAATTACGCGTAACAGTTCCTGTTGAAGGTGTTGATTTAGCCATAGTTCCTTAATAATCAAAACCGGAGATGAATGGGCCTTCAGCATAAAACTGCAATTCTTTTAGCGTGAATGGAGCCCGGAATAATGAATAAACTTGCAAAAGTTCAACAAAAGAGAGCCAGTATCATGTTCATGTTAAATTGGTCATAATGTTAAGTAATTAAAGATAAAATAAATGTTTATTATAGATAAAAGATTGTCGTCAAGTTTTATAAAACTAATAATCAATATTCCGGAATGTGAGACTAAAAGGCGAGGAAAAAGACTAGACTAAAGAAAGGAACTAAAGTAAGATTTTATGTTTTTATAGTCTTTTATGTGAGTTTGGTACTTAACAAATCTATTATGCTAAATTATTTTAGTAGCATCACACTAAATGTGCTAAGCTGAAGAGGTTTAAGTGTTTATCTTACAAATATCATTTTAAAATGATAGCTAAACGACTTGTAAATTAATTGTTTTTAGCTTGACACTTTCACTGTCCGGTTTTCAGACACAATAGTAAAACAATAGCAATGACCTATATGTAGTCCTCGGGACGGCGAAGGGGTTAACCTGCAAATGTGTGTAGGTATGAATTCGAACTATTTTGAACATAGAAATTGCACAACAATAAAGCGTGACGCAAATTTGCGTTAGCAAATAAATTCCATGCCTGCCCGAAATCTCGATAATTTCGTCTATCAATAAAACTTTGTATACGAGTTTCATTCAACCATTCACCGTGGACTCCTGCACCCTACCTTAAAAACCAGTAAATGCATCCCCCGAAAGCTCCTAGCAAAGTGGTCGCCACAGATCAGTGGCAATGACCGCGAATCGAGTGAAAGATCCTACATAACGTTACCTCACACACAGACATTTTGTTGTTCTCGTTAGCAGTTCGGTATGCATGATTTGCAGTTTATTTACCTCTTTAGAGGTCACTTAGTGTAATCAGTTTGAATATGTAATGAGAGTTGGTTTTTCAAATTAGTTTACCGTTGTTGATCCAAGAATCATAATTATGTCGTATTACGAAGTGTAGGGCTCTTGAGTCCGTTGGAATTGTTACAAATTTCTTATATCTATTTCTGCTGCCAAGCAACAGGGAGCTAGTGCTGAGTTCCCGTTTGAAGGGCAAGAAATTGTGATGAAATACTGACAAGGGCATCTTAGTCCTCAGAGGGGAGAACGCATCTGAAGCCTACTTTGTTTGAAGTTATTTGCAGTTATCCATGGATTGCATTAGTTACTTACCATCGGATGAAGCGTAATTTTTTTATAACAAAGGGTGACAAACTAGCACAGTCCACCTGATGATAAGTGGTTGCTGTGGCCCATAGACATCTACATCTATTCTCACAAATACGAATCAAAATCCTCGTAAGGACTAAGATGGAATACCTCATTTCCAGTAAAAAGGATTTTCGGTTCTCTACACTCACCATACGAAACACAGCAGCATTGAGCTGCTATTTTATCCTGGTATTTTCTGAGAACGTGGTCTTTCCCCGGTGGAGCCGATATAGTCGTGCTACATCCATAATATAACTGCAACATGGCTCTACCACGTAAAAAAGTAGTAAAGATATAATAAACAAATTTAATACACGATTACGCATATCAGACAACATTTAGAACTCAAAATAGTGTTCATGTTGTAATGCTAGTTTCGTTTACATGTTTTGTGAAACGTTGCAAATTTCGAAGTCAAAGTAAGTGCTTGTACTTTAATTTACAATTCCGAGAAAGTATCAAACAAACTCATGGAGTTACAACTCTCTGGACTTTTGCGGTTACAAAATCAATGAATCACACAATTATGTTTATTAAACAGTTAGCATTTAAACCGCAAGCTATACTTACCCAAGTTTTATTTGTAGTCAAGGAAAAAAAAAATACCTATACTTATTAGTGAAGTTTACTGAAAACCAATGATATAAGGCTATAAAGAGAATAATTTTTTTAAACACCCTGCTGATTGAAATACTACTTTCTACTAGATTAACTGATGGCAGATCAATATAAACCAGTAAATCCTGATCATCAACATGGCAATAGCGTAGTTAGTTAGCCATCAACGTAAACCAGCCATAGATGATTATTATAAGCCACCAGCATATTCTTGAAGAATTATACATTCAGCTGCCATGACTACTGTGTTGGATAGATGGATGATATTTAACATAATAAATATATTTGGCTTGATTTCCAGTTGGTTTTCCTTCCCACATTTGCTTGTTTATTTGGAGATTTCGTGCAACTTTTGTTATAAGAATATCTGCAATGTAGTAAAACAAGTACAGTTTTAAATTATACCAGCGATCCGGCTGGGCTACGCACGTGTGATTTTTGAATCTCAACTACAGCGCCACCTACCGGCTCCAAATAAGAACCATCTGGGTGATCCTATAGCCTACTGGTACCCCATAAAAATTTAGTCAAAATCGGTCAAGCCTTTTAGGAAGAGAATCATTTTTTACGAACACACTCGCACACCGGAAATTTATATAAAACTTGCTGAATCCGGCAGACTATGTCCTGCCAGTTAATATTTTGTGTGCAGTAATGTTCTTTATTTAACGCATGCAATTTAATTTATTAATCGCCGCACTTGGTTATTTGTTTCATTTTTTTTTAGTTTATAGGTGTTGTTATAAACACCGTTGTCACTAAAACCATGAGTTGGCTTTAATATAAAAACATTTATCCGAATTTTAATTGGCTTTAATATAAAAACATTTATCCGAATTTAAAAAAAAAACGCTATTATCTTTCATAAAATTTAAAAGGGCTCGGGCACGCAAAGGCCATTTGAAAGATAAGCTGACCTTTTATTGTACGGAAAGATCATACAAAGCGAGGC
>DWHP01009864.1:0-10061 GCA_018247895.1 Parnassius honrathi | reverse complement strand
GTTCTCAGTGAGACAGTTTGAAGGAAACAATTATAATTGTTTATGGAACATTTGCTTATTTTTCTTTATGTGTTTTTTTATATCTTTTGCTTCAGTTTTTTATTTCCAAATAAGGCTAATAAATAATTTCTTTACAGCCTTCAAATATATATATTATAGAAAATATAATCAACGTAATTGAAGTCCCAGATTACCGGTAGTCATTATAATAGAAATATTAGTCGTTCATCTGAAGTAAACATAGCAGGAAATATGGTCTCATTTAAATTTGAAGAAACAACAAATGTTAATAGGCTTTAGGATACAGACTATAGCATATATATAATAAGAAAACTGTGTCTGAACAAACGTAGAAATCATATATACAAATATACATTCTAAAATCATTTTACAAGTACGGATCATGCATTAAAACCGCTTGTGCAATCACGTCTATGGAGCCGCAACGCATATAGAAATCCCAGGAAAACAATATCGAGCTAAACCTGTCCTGAATATTAAAAGAATGCAATAGACGACAGAGAAGAAAAATGTGGGAATACTCTCGTCCTTCAGGTCACATTACTTACAAAAAATGTTACAATAATTATACGATTATTATTTCAATAATTATCATAACTTCCACGGTGGAAGAATGCTTTTCCTGTTTTTAGACACCTCTCTTACTCATTTCTAGCGTAAAGCAGGAATGCTTTACTATTCCAGTTTGAAGAAATGTAGAGACTGCTAAATTTCGTCTCAACCCTTAGGATTTTCAGGGAGGTCGTTTTGAGGTCCGCGAGCTGTAGTATTGTATATTACTATATTCACTTATTTCATTATTATATTCACTTATATCATTATTATATTCACTTACCAACAAATGAACTGTTAGTTCTTTTCTTACTTTCATATTATAAAATTAAAACATTAGAAATAAACTTCCATTAAACGTGTTAAAATAATTAGCCGTGTAAAAATTAAAAATCATGTGTCCTTACTACGTAATATTCATTTTATTTTGACGCAGATTTTAGCGAGCTTATTTTAACATCGGAACTCCATTATATTAAACAATGGATTTCCACAAAGTAACGCATGATTCCATTATTTAATAAATTACAAGCCATGAATATTACGTAGCAATACTAATATGGAAAAAAATGCAAACATTCTTAAAATATTTTCTCGTCCAGTTAATTCATGCCATTCAACTCACTCACCCATCACGTTAATTTTACAGTACGCGTGACTTATGATTACTCTAAGTAATTAATTTAGCTAAGCAACCTTCGCATTCAACTTAAATGCTCTACGCTTATTAAAACATTAAATAAATACAGTTAATTTTATTAGTTAAATATTGAATAGTCGAACATTTTGCATATGACCTACATGGACCAATCTTGCACAGAATACCAGTGTATATAATAAGGAAAAGTGAGAAAGTCTGCAAATATATGATATGATATGATGGGATAGATGTCTTCTTTCATCAAGATACATCTTAGCTGTCAAGAGTGATACCGCTCTGCAGTTTGATTCCAATCTATTTTGATTATATTTCTAAAGGATAAATGCATAACACAGAACACACTAAACATCAGGTAGACTGTGTGTTCGTTTGTCACCTATTTAAAGAAAAACATGAAAATGGGATTAGATACGAAGTGATGAAAAAATGTGTCGTCATGTTGATAACTTAAAAAAGGACCATGTGAAATGCCAGAAAAATCCTATGATCTACAACTAATGGCGATATGTATTACATATGATATGGTATGTACCATATCATATGTAATACATATCGCCAGTTTGTCTGCCAAGTAACATTTATAATTTAAATCATTAACAATTACATAAGCTTCTTAAATACTCGTGTCAAGTACGATTAACTACATTTTAGTAGCACGACGACAAAATAAGAAACTTAAATTTAGTAACGAGACAAGTAAGATTTATATAGATATATGCCTGTTAATTAGTGTTTAAAAGTAAATGTAAAATATAGTCTATATACGTCCCACTGCTAGACACAGACTTCCTCTGATTTCTGAGAGAATATCACATGTATTCGTATTATACTTTTAATTTCTCAAAAATGCGGGTTTCCTCACGATGTTAAGTGCACAACGAGCACGTGGTAAATATTCCTGAAAATTTGTGTTACTCGTTTACTTATGTATTTCTAAGGCAGTGCAGTATTCATGCTTTGCTTAATCTTGAATAGTCTTGAAACTCAGATTCAATTGGTACAGAAACACTAAAACGTCATTTGAGCATTTGCGCCCTTACTTATGATCGTTGAGTATCGCTTACTTAAATTAACTATTATCTCTTTCTATTGTCATTTACTGAAGAGAGAGAGAGAGAGAGCAACTTTAAGCATTTCTTAAATTGACCCCAATTTTAATGAGTTAGGCAGTTTATATTACTGATAAGTGCTCTTTATTAGGCTTGGATCTTTAAGGTGCGTAAACGTATAACGTCAGCCTGTCGAGATAGATTGCGGCTACGCACTGAGTGTAATAACCTCGGTATGAGGCGCGCGTGCGCGGAGAAGGGGTCAGAGGGGGTGGGTGAGGGCCAGGGTGTTTGGCGAATTGCAAATTCCTTAGCCAAGGAGGACGGGTGTCATGCTCGCCGTTGATGTGCTCCATTATGATCATCGTAATTGTGCTAAGTTATCGTTAACCAATTTTACTTATTAGATACTTCCTTTTTAGTTTAATGAATTTAACACGCCTGAAGTTCTAAATAAAAGTTAATATAATCACTAATCATCAGTTTCCACTACATTGGTATAGGCATTAGCTATAAACCTATGTTTTAAAGTTATTTTTTACATATTGTCAACAATGACATCGTTTTACTTAAGATTAAATCTGTAGTTACAGATTATTTTTATACGACATTTACTTTCTTTGATTTATACAACATGATATATCAGATCTTACTTAACCGATAACCGATAAGCTACTTAATATTTAGCTAAGTACACTTTCATATATTGTTAAAGTATATTCCAACCAGGTAACTAGAAATGAAGTCGGCTTATATTTTTAAAATAATTTAATAATTTTGACTTCCTAGTGATATTAACGTTTTCTCAATATTAATTATTTTCCCTCCGTAATAAGAGTTAACCACACTACTAACTACATTTTTTGATGTTTTCCTTGGTACAGTGCAATACAAAGACTCGAAAACTAAATTATTTAAATTTTGCAAATATTTTCGATTTACTTTTCTAACACTGAACCCTCAACGCAGTAATCGTCAACATTTTAAACTTCTACCTTTATTCTAAGTATACTGGATTTCCTATCTATCTATATGTACACATTTAAACATACGTAAAATGTACGTATTTCATATTACTTGTATCATTTTTAAATAAAGTCACAGCCTATAAACGTCCCACTCCTGGGCACAATTATTATTGTAGAGAAAGGAAGTGTCCACCGCTCTGCTCCAATGCGTGATGGCGGACTTCACAATATGTCTTCGAAATATTTGACATTACTTAATAATAAACTTAATATACATGACATTTCCATCGTAAATTAGCACTTAAAATTGCAATTAACAGTTTAACTGTGAATCGAACCCGGGATGCTCGCGTACTTTGAAATTTACAGCGAGCACTTATTCTACCACGGCTCGGTCATTAGTAAACTGATTTATTTTAGTACTTTATACAACGGAAATTGTATCGTAAAATACCCTCAAGATATAACTTAAAAATAGGTTATAGATAACTCTGGTTAAAATAACCATGATTTACATCATAATATTAAATTAGTGTGGTAGCGTAAACAATGTGGTATAAACATTGCCTCTATTCACTTAAACCAAAAAAGACCTTTCATAACAAAATTAATTGATGAAGGTATAATTACCCAATATATCCAAATGAATGAAATTATTCATTTAGGAAACAATTGTGTCTTTTGATAAGTATTCGAACAACCTAAACTTGAAAGTATGTCATTGTTAGTCACTTTTAACAATGATCTACATAGGATCAAAAACAAAGAATTCAACTAACGTAAAAAATAAAAAACACAAGAAACAATGCAACATTTCAAATTACAGTTGAAATTAATAACTTTGTTATCAATAAAAATAAGTTCGCAAACATTAAAATTACCGTGCATTATTGAGTACTTACAAATATTTTTTTTACATTCAAGTTTAAAATAACATTTTAGTAAGTATTATATAAATGCAACAAAAATTTAACAAAATGTTAAGCAGGTCACCTCAAATAAATAAGTGGTGACATGAACGGACTAATTACGTCAGAATAAAAATCGCCGAAGTTCCTTCTTAATTGATTTTATACGGCTACAACTTCTTATTGGTGGAACACAGTACGGTTTACTCGCATTTAACAGCTAAATAATTTATCAAAAATTGTTATCATATCTGAACATCGATAAAGTTTTTAAAAAGAGGAATGTAGTTACCGTTTTTTTCTTATCTAGCTACAAGAAGTGTTAAAAGTTAGTTTAAATGAGTAAAACATTTCTGTACGTGTTAGAGCCACGCCGCAGCTATATTCATAGGAAAACAGTTTTATTTTTATAGTTAATATTACTACTTATCCTATAAAAATAAAACTGTTTTCAGTTTTATTTTTATAGGGTAAGGGTGGCAAACGAGCACACAGTCCACCTGATGTTAATATGTGCTGGTTAGTAATGGTTTCTGTAATTCAGAGTCGTTTACATATATCCTCGATAACGAATCAAAATGCAGCATGGCTCTACCACGTAAAAGTAGTAGCGTAAAATAGAAGTTTAATGCTGTTATATTTCCTGTAGTGAGTGTAGAGAACCGGAGACTCTTTTACCGGAAACGAGGCATGCGCTTACAGTACTCAGGGTGAAAGCATCTACATTTAGATTCTTAATCGAGGATAAATTTGGATGTCTATGAGCAGCATTCTTATAGCATCAGGTGGACTGTGTGCTCGTTTGTTATTCTTATTCTATAAAACAAAAATAAAACAATATTCTAAAATACACCCGATTTTTTTTATAAAAATTAAAAACTTTATTTAAGTCACTTCCTCGTTTTTCACAGAAATAACTTTATACCAAGGTAAAACGTTTAGGAAGAAGACCATTACCTATATACAAACGAATACAATAATAAACAAACGAATTATCTTTGCCTTCCTTAGTTCATTAAAAATATTTTTGTTTATAGAATAAGCATAACAAACGGGCTCACAGTTCACCTGTTCGTAAGTGGATGCTGTGGCCCAATGATACCCACATCTATCTTCGGTTAAGAATAAAAATTTAAATGCGTTATCACTCCTGTGGACTTACTATGCCTCGTTACCAGTAAAGAGGGTCTTCGGTTCATAAACCATACGAAACACTTTTACGCTGCTATACTGTGATATGGTGAGAGCATGGTTCCTCGCCAGTCGAGTAAAACCCATTCGTACTGCAACCATAAAGGCTGCAGCTTGGCTGTACCATGTCAGAAACAGGAAAGAAAAGCCAAACATTTGCTTTGTTTCAAGCCTGTTACAAAACTTATGATTTAATCAAGAACTTACAAATTAGTCCTTGCAATTTATAAGTGAAAACTCCCAATAGTAAGCAACCTTAATGAGAAAGTTTGTTATATACAATACATATTTAAAAGATATTTATTTAACTAGCGATTTGTTTTGGCTTCGCGCGGGTAGCACTAGCACCCAGTACCACTAGCCGAATGGTCTGTAGTGACCTTTTTTTTTGTAGGATAGGGTGAAAAACGAGCCCACAGTCCACCTGATGGTAAGTGGTTGCTGTGGCCCATAGAAATCTGCATCTATCGGCAGATGCGTTGTCACCCGTGAGGACTTAGATGGAATGCCTCGTTTCCAGTAAAAACGGTCTCCGGATCTCTACCATACAAAACACAGCAGCATTAAGCTACTAATTTACGCTGATATTCTGTGAGAGCGTGGTACTTCCCCAGTCGAGCCGATCCATTCGTGCTACAACTGTACTACTAATATAACTGCAGCATGGCTCTACCACGTATAATTAGTTTGTTTGCTGCGTACCGCTGCTAGATTAGATTCACATTCAAATCTTATTCTTAATAGTGCTTTAAGATAACCAATTTATAGTTTTTTTATAGGGTAAAAGTGACAAACGAGCACACAGTCTACCCAATGGCAAGTAAATGCTGTGGCCCATAGATATCCACACCTTACCTCGACCAAGAATCAAAATACAGATGTGCTGCCACCCCCTGAGAACCAAGATGGAATGTCTCGATTCTAGTAAAACGGGTCTCCGGTTTTCTACACTCACCATATGAAACACAGCAGCATTAAGCTGCTTTTGTACGCTGTATTTCGTGAGAGCGTGGTCCTTCCCCGGTCGAGCCGACCCATTCGTGCTACAACCATAATAGTTGCAGCGTGACTTTATACCGCGTATAATCAAGTTGTGTGTTATATAAGTAATATAAACTACGTAATTTTTATGTAAAACATTTGGATATCTTCATCTCTAAACTTTCATAACTAGACTTAGATGCAGTGTCGGTCTGTCAGATTTGAAACCCAAGTGTCTTTATAATTTTTGTACAAATATTGGCTTTAGCTATAACATGAACCCAGGACTTGCGGCTTAGTACCGACAGATTTTGACTGCTAGGACACGCGGACGACTCAGTGATAATACTTTTTTAATGTTGTTTTTTTCTTTATAAAATACATATTAAGAACCCATTGACTAAAACATAAGGTTTTTCCGGGGCTCTTATTTTTTATGTAATAAATGCACTGTCTCGACGACTTCGTAGGTAGACTATCAAGTGCCATGGCTTAATAATTGATCTCGTGCTTGCGCAGACGAGCTTCACGTTCCGTTAGCTCTGACGCAGAGAAATACAAATCGCTACCAGGAATTCGACTCTGGGTTGTTTTTTTACACAAAAAAAGACGGTCAGTATTCGAATTAGCGTTTTTTGCTATCGCAAATTAACGTTATTAATTTGCTTGATATTGTGAATTACAATCAAGTAGCAAACACTTAACAAAAGTTGTTGCAAAATAAAATGCGTAGTCGTTATTCTTATTTACACATATTATTATTTTAACGTAGTAGAGCAACGCTGCAATTGTAATGTGGTTGCAGCGCAAATGGATCGACCTAACCAAGGAAGAACCACGTTCTCACAACAGAATATCAACTTGAAACAGCAGCTTCATGCTTCTGTGTATTGTGTGATGAGTCTAGATAACCGGAACATCTTTTTTACCGGTAACAAGGCATTCAACCAGTTTCTCAACTCCACAGTTAATAATTCATTCTTGAGGCAATGTATACGCTATTACAACAAAGTCCCAGAAAATATACAAGGTCTCTCTACAACCAAGTTTAAATATTTAATTAAACAAAAACTGTATAAAGAGGGTTATTATGATATAATTGAATACATGGTTGATAATAGCCCCTGGGTATGAGGTGATCGCATCCAAGTTGCTCCTAAAATAAATTTTGTAAATATTTTGTGACCCTTGATATTGTAAAATTTATTTTTAAAAAAACTCCCGCTGGGTTTCTTGCTGGTTCTTCCTAGAACAGAGGTTTTTTCGAACCAGTGGTAACGTAAAATATTGACTTTCAATAAGAATTACTTGTAATCTATACTGAATAAAAATTATTCTATTCTATTCTGTCTTAGACCTCAATGGTGACAACACGTCAATATTTTGATTCTTAACGAGGGATAAATGTGGGTGTCTAATACCAACAACATCCACTTACCATCAGGTGGACTGTGCTCGTTTGTTACCTTTAGTCTATAAAAAACCCATGCCTATATTTTACATTGTTTTTTCTCCAAGAATAAGTTACAAATAAAACGTTTATATAAAATTAAGCACTAATGACTTGTTTACACAGCACTCGTTCGTGTACTCATAACACGACGATTTTGCTTCCAAATGTTAAATGCCAATTAATATTCCATTGTTTGTTAAATTTTCTGGTCACACAGGTAAAAATAATGTAAATTCGAAATCCGCGGTCTGCAATTATCATATTGACAGTCCTATGTTCTATTATAATAAATATTACCTATATTATACACGGTTGCCATTAGACATCCAATATTCATATTGTGAACATAAACAGAACAATCGAACGTTCCTCTAGCGTGTCTCTACGCTGCTACATAATTACGCCTTGATTGTAGTATGGTACCCGTGAATAAATTTAATAAGAGGTTTCTTCAGCAGATGTTCCCATTCTTTGGCAGACAAAAGGCGTTAAAGCGACGAGATGCCCTCGCGAGCAAATAGATGCACGCGTCGACGTGGCATTTGTCTGTAAATCACGTGTACAAATAGTACGCACACGTCCCATGCCGTTGTCAGACAGACATCGAGCACTGAGGGAATTGCCAGGTGTGTTGACTTTCTTCGGATATTCTTATAATCCGATGTCATTGACAATTTTAAAATAATAGATGCGTGTCCTTAAATTTTTTTATATATTAGAAATTATACCACCATGATTAAGAACTTTTAATTATTAACATTCATAAACATTTTGCGGAGTTAACTTAATCGTATCTCTTTGTCGTCCAATTTTACAATCTTTTAAAACATTTTAGATTTTCTTTGAAGAGCCCAATGTTTTTTTAAAGAAACTTCTAGTTCTATCAATTGAAAAAATTGCTTACAATAAATGCAAAGAGTAATTTATGCTTTAATCACGGTTCTGCCTGCCTACATTGTCAACGTCGAATTTTATAACTAAGTTTAATTTCGAGCGTGTTTTTAAAAAGATGTCATAATACATTTATGCGTCGAGACATATATTTTCTCCTGAAATACCAGAAAAGAAAGATTCATTAAAATCCCTTCAAAAACAGTGTAATTAAATGCTTGAGGCTTCAAAACGTTGGGATATTTCGAAAATTTGTTGCAAAATCCGGACCCATTACAATATCCGAATAGGAAGTTATTATAATTAAAAAGTATCCATTACTAAATAAGCGTAGTCTATTATCCAAGTTTCTGTATGGAAACCCTGTCACAAAGTTTTGCGCGCGTGTGAGAGTACCTGCAGTCAAGGCTAAGCTTACCTGTCCCGACCTGCCTACTTCGTACCGCGCATTCCTGCACTATCTACGACTATCGGAAGCTTCTCGTCTCTCATAACGGTGTAAAATATTTCGGTATAAAATAAACCTTGCTGCTTGGCTTACGTAGAGCGATACTTCGCTGGCCTTGCGATTACGTATATTGGTAACAAATTTGTAAATAAACGTACGGTTGATAAACTAATTTATTTCCTTTAAATTGTACTGAAATTATTTAGAATTGCTTTTTGAATAAAGTTATTATATTATTAACATATTATTGTGTGTATCTTCATATAAAAAATTATATATTACATTGTTTGTCCGCGATGAACTTCTAAACTACTGGACTGATTTCAATGTTGGACCAAACTGCACACTGTGTGCAGTTTGGTCCAACTTGAGAGAAAAGATAATTTTTACCCCGATATGCTATGATATATTTATACCCTCAACATGTTTTATTGTGAGTTCAAGATTTTTTTTATTGGATAAAAGGTACTGGAAAAGGGCAGAACAACGTCTGACTGGTCAGCTAGATTTTACAGTAAAAATTAATCAAGAAAAAAAATTGTCTATGAACAGCCTTTAATACTTAAAGCTCTGTATACATAATACAATAATCTTTATTGTACACTAAGGAAACAAATAACATAAGAAGAAACACACAGAGAAAAAAAGCAATCTTATTGCTATACAGCAATTTCTTTCAAACAACCAAAAAAGGAATTAGAAAGACGTGAAAAGTTAATTAATACCTACATAATTATGTATGTGAGCCCCGATAAAGGCAATATAGAGTGAATACATGTGGCTCAAGTCAATACCTTGTTAAACCTAAATATATCGTATGATATTGAATAAAACTACTTTTACGGTTATTATTGCGTTGTTCATTTAATTTAGTTTTAAGTCCCGACGTTTCGAGTCGTTTGCAGCAACATGGTCATGAGGTGACTAAGGTGTGTGAC
>DWHP01009863.1:0-10061 GCA_018247895.1 Parnassius honrathi | reverse complement strand
ATTTACTTATTATAATACAATAAATAGACTAGAATATGAGCATAAAAAGTCTTTTAAATATATGGCAAAGGGCTGATGGCACAATATGAATTTTATGTAATTATAAAATATGAAAACACCTTTTAATTGAGATATAGTTAAGCATTTAGTACATTCGTAATTGGCACTTGAAAGCATATTATCACTATCACAGAATAAAATATTATCATTCACACACAAGTTCAATGTTTTAAATGCAATGATTCTCATGGATATATTTCAATACTAAGTATTCCAGATATAAAAAAGCTGTATTTGATAAATAATTTCCAGATTTTATCCCTATTTCCTATTCCTATTTAAAATAGGATTTGTAATTTTGGTCCCAATATCCTTGGAATCTATGATTCACTCGTGTTTTGTTTTGCTCTAACCAAATATCACTTCTTAATGTATTATTATTTTCTTATATTCCCTTATAGCTAATTTTATAACACCCTTAAGAGCTTATATGAGTATTAATTATTTATGTAGCGAAATAATCTCCTTGCAATTGTGATATTTTAAAAACATCATTGTAATGTATTTCAAAACATGGAGATTTGCAAAATGGTAATTCACAAGCACTGCACATGAATCGAGTATCACGTCGTTTTCCTATTTTCCAGCAGAGTCGACAGGACCGCTGCGGATACTTCTTCTTTCCGTCTTCTTTCTGTGGAATTGTGATTAGACGGTGTTCCAAAGATTGTCTTGGGAATTCTTCATTAGTGTTAATTCTTAACATTGTGTTAGTCACCTTACCATTGACTAAGTTTTTAAGGTCCAAAAATAATGAGTTCAAACTTGTGGAATCTGAAATCACGATGGGCATTTTCATTACATTTGCTAAAAAATTAATAAGTCATGTGAGAAAAGATTTTTAAAATGTTGAAAATGCCATCGTGTTTATGAGTGTGACGTGAAGTGTTTGCAAAAGAAAATATGCAACATAGTTAATTAAAAATAAAAAAAAGGATTGCATTTTCAACACAATATTTTTTTATGTCATTATCCACAAAAGCATGTATAAAAAGCATGAGTAAGCTACTATAAATAAAAACAGGTTCTGAAAATCGCAATATGTAACTAAAAGTACATGGTGAAACATACTTAGTAAGAATGTATTGTGGTTAATATTTATTTCTCTCCTATTTTGATTAATTATTATGAATATAAATTACTGTTAAATCTTCTAACACTTTTTGTAACAGTTTTCATATTTTACAGTCAGATTGCACAGAGAGGGAGAGATTAAATTTAAATGGTTTTGGCTCAGTAATTCAACTAGTAAAAGTAATATTCAGTTGAATAATTGAGAAAAAATGTCTCTCTAGTTCAATGATTGAACTAGTGAGCTGAACTAGTAGGAACATAGCACTCAAGCACTATGAGCACAAGTCACATGTATGCATATAATAGTGTGAATATATTATAGCAACCAAAACTTATTAAAATGCATATGCTTAATATGCTGTCACATATTCCGTAGTTTCGTGTTCAATAAATATATCAAGAATAACACCATTTAATTCTGACCCTTTACCCCCTCCCCCTATCCAGTATAGTATTTTACCTCATTACCCCCTTGATGATCATTAGTATTATAAACATTCTGTAATAGATACAAGTAAATAATCCATTGAAGTAGTATCACAATACATTCCTACATAAACAACAACTTAAAATATAGTAACATTATATTTGAGACTATTATTATTTTTATAATACAGCTATTACAATTAATATAATAGTAATTTTTAAATACTCACTGTCTTGCGGTGATTGATACTCCAAGGCAACGGATGTATTATTCTTGCCATCTCTTGATGTTTCATATTTCTTTGGAGTAGTGCAAATAGCAGGGTCTGTCACTACAATATCTATATCTTCACACTCAGTTTTTAACTCTATTTGATTATCTGTAACATGTTTATCTTTGCAATTATCATTTACTTCCCTATCTACATTAGACTTTTGTATTGCAGTATTCAATGAAGAAGTTATATCTACTGGTGTTTCATTATATACATTCTTTAAATTGTCATAATTGCTGTTTTGCATCATGTGATTATTAATCTTATTATAGACAGCTTTTTCATTAATTTTGGGTCGCTTTTCAGTACTTAAAAGATCAGAGTAGTACGTTTTTTGGAGAAATTCCTCTGATTTCCTTTTTAAATGACTTAGCTTTTGTAATTTCTCTATGAATTGCCTTTGTTTAAGTAGTTCCAGCTCATTCTCCTCTGTTTCATTCATGCTTGTATCAAACATGTCTGAAGTGCATGACTCCGCATCAGGACTATCATTTTGACCACCTAAGCTTTGTTTGGACAGTTCTTTACTTTCGCTATTATCTTCTTCTTCGGTCTGAAAGTTACATATAATTTTAATTTATTTTCATTACTTCATGCTTTTCAATTAAATATAATTAATAGGAAAAACAGTTTTTAAAAGTAAATGAAAATTAACCATTTCTTTACAACCAACTACACTGCTGAACTTAAGCCTTCTCAAAAATGACTTCATAGGGTAATATTTGCCATAGTTGTGCACACTTTGCTGGCAGGGTATCAATGCAATTTTTAACTATTCTGAGTTGATATAATACAATGCCTTTTATTGTACAATAAGGAAACAACATAATAAGAAACAAGTAGAGAGAAAATTATTTCTATACATCAATTTTTTCCAGACAACCTAATTTAACTTTTTACACACATGTACAAGATGCTTGAAATCCTTTTTTGTCAATTTCTACAGACCAGACTAAATGAGTTGATGTATTCTTGTTTTATGATATTACAAGCAACACTTAATTAATCCCTTATTACTATTAGTAAAAATACATTGATTTGGGACACATAAATGCTTTATTATTATAAAATTACAGTTTAACTTTTACCATAGATGTAATCTGAACTCACCTCCTTATTTGTTAATCCTTTGATTTGTAAAACTTCAGCTGTTCCTATAAAACTGGTGAGATCTTCTCTTTTGACACTGACTTCACCATGATACATGAATTGTAATAAATCTTTCATAGCCTTGTGAGTGACATCCCTTAATACAACTGAAAAGTAAATAAACAGAATAAACATAGGAAACAGTATTTTCATTCCAATGTTTCTAAAAGTTAGTTGGAAAGTTAATAAATACCTATTGGATGTTGACATGGATTCATTTGAAACATTTTCTTGAAATATGGAGAACATATTGACAAAATAACTTTATGGGCTTGAAGCAAATGTCCTTCAACAGCTATCGTAACATCAACAAATTCGCCTTTTCCTAATAAACCGGCGAAACCTTTGCTTAAGTTCCCGTGAAAATTATTCCAAGACAATGAGAATTGTTGGTCCATTTCTAGTTTCTTTTATATTGCATCTGTAAAGAAATATTATCATTAGCAGTTTTTTTGCTGGAAAAGACTGGCAGAAATATTAACCATTACATACTAACTATATTGCAGTTACATTTGCAAAAAGTACTGTTTCCCTTTTTTAAAATTTACAATGATAGCAAATATGACAGCGGCAAACAAGCGGCGCGTCCTATGTTTGTTTTTGATTTAAGGGCAAAGAGATCAATGCCCATACAGTCTACTAGTGGTATTTTATTCACAAAATTCTTTGCATTAAGTATAGATTTAGTATGAAGAGATTTAGAATAGATTAGCAATGCAGAAGAGAAATAAGTGTACACGTATATCAGAGCGAGAAAGACAGGCGAGATCATTGACGTGCAGGCTATCAGCCTGAATCAGCCTGGTGCCTTGCGCGTACAAAATTAAATCCCACTTGTATTTGCGAGATCTTCTGTTTTATATGAAAAATAAGGTTTAATAGACGTAGTTAAAATGAGTACATATGTAGTACTTAAATATAAGTAACCTAAGAAAGAAAACTTTCATTATTAATAATACATTACTTACATTACTTTACTTTACATTACTTATTAGTTAATACATTACTACGGTAAACGGTAAAAATGTTAATACGGTAATATTACGGGTTAAATGTATAATACATTTTATTATACATTTAACCCGTATGAATAATAGAAATGTTTAGCTGTTTAAATGCCGTGTTTTAGAGCAGGTACAACCAATTTGTACTTAAATGAATAGGAAAAGTTATCACATTTTGTAATATATACACCATTTGAAAGCTTAGCAATTGAATTTAAAATAATAAAAATAGATGAATTCTTGCTAATTTTAACTTCCCTTTTGTAGAGGTTGACATTATCGAAAACATGTTATCGAAGTTTTTTTTTATAGGAGAGGGGTCAAGCAAGTAAACGGCTCACATGATGTAAAGTGACTACCGCCGTCCATGAAAAACTGCAATACAAGGGGAATTGCAGGTGCGTTGCCTGCTTTTTAGAAAGGAGTAACCTCTTTTTTTGAAGGTCCCTAAGTCGTATCGGTCCGGAAAAATCGCCGGTGGTAAACTATTCCACAGAGAGGTTGTATGCGAAAGAAAACTCTTAGTGAAACGTACAGTGGTGGACTGCCCAGCGTCCAGATGGTGTGGATGGTATCAGGAGTTTTGCCGCGATGTGCGTTCATGAAATTTGGCGGCTGGAATTAATCCGAATAATTCCTCAGAGCACTCCACGTGGTAGACATAAAAGAAAATGCAAAGGGTTGCAACATCTCTTCGCAGCGCCAGTGAATCGGACCGATTGGAAAGCACTCAGTCGTCGACGATTCGAGTCGAAATACTGTCCCAAGCAAGCCAAGCTTTAAGAGGTCAATTTGGCCTTCTCTTCCAAGTGACCAAGAAACTGCACGTCACTCGATATGTCGACGCCGAAGATTGCGATACTGACTGAGGCAACAAGGGGAGTGCCTTGGAACTGGGGAGATACGACAAATCTTTTTAGTGGTTAACGCACAAACTTGTGTCTTCTGGGGTTAAACTGGACTAGATTTAGACGTCCCCAATCCGATACTCTGTTCGATTGTACTCGACTTCAGACACAAGTTTGTCCCGGTACTCGGAGACGTTTTCCCGAGAAATATTGGCACGGCCGGTTTACAGAGCATCACAAGTGCTGTCATCTGCATAGCAATGAATGTTACGGGTTTACAACATATAACTGATATGCAGAAGAAACAGCATTGGCGATAGCACGCAGCCTTGTGGAACACCAGCATTAATAGGCTTGTAATCGAAGCTTGCACCGTCTACAACGACTTTCATGCTCAGATCAGCACGGAAAATGGTGATCCAATTGCACAATTTTTCAGGAAGCCCATAGGAAAAAGCTTCGAAGGAACAGCTTTGTGCCAAACCCGATTGAAGGTCTTTGCAATGTCCAAACTAACGGCCAATGCCTCCCCCTTGGACTCTACTGCCTCGAAGATCACCAGCTGATCGACCACGGCGAAAACCGTATTGGCGATCACTAATCAGCTGGTGATCCTCAAGGTACCTCATGAGCTGGCAATTTACAATGGACTCCATTGTTTTGGAGAACAAGGAGGTGATGGCGATAGGCCTGTAGTTGGACGGGTATGTGCGGTTGCCTTTTTTAGGGATCGGGTGGACGAAAGCCGTCTTCCGCAATTTTGGGACTACGCCTAGGGAGTAGGCGTACCGGAAAAGACGCGTTAAAACCGGAGCCAACTCTTGAGCACACGCCCTCAGCACAATTGGAGGGATCCGGTCAGGCCCACTCCACTTATGGATGTCCAGGGAGAGGAGTGCTTTGTGAACCGAGCGCTGTGTGAACTGCATTTCGGGCATGGAGCACTCACACTGCGGGATGGTCGGCGGCCTACTCCCCCCATCATCGAGAGTTAAGTTGGGCGCAAAGAAAGGGCCTAGCAGATCGGCTTTCTCCTTCGCGGTATGGGCCAGTGAGTCGTCCTCCATGCGCAGAGATGGAAGAGATTGCTGACAGAAATTCCACTGGACAGCCTTGGCGAGAGGCCAGAATGCACGTGTTCCAGAAGGAAGGCGAACTAGTTTCTCGCCAATTCTGTCTATGTGCTCTGATTTTTCCTTGGCAATGACTCTTTTGAAGGACCTGGAGGTGGAATTATATTTCTTTTTTAGAGCGCTGGTGTTTACATCCCGGGACGTTGATGAATCAGCCCAGGCTTGGTAGCACTCCTGCTTACAGCATGATGCTATTATACAGGATCGACCAAACCATGGCTGAGATTTGCCTCCGGTGGGCACCACAGAAGAAGGAATAAAAGGTTCCATACCCTGAAATACCACATCAGCGACAGAACCCGCAACAACGTTGGGATCGTCCGGCGAGAAGCAAACCCGCCCCCAAGGGTAGGATGCAAAGAAAGACCGCATGCTATCCCAATCGGTCGACCTATAGTGCCAAACACGGCGGCAGCCAGCAGAATTCAACTGTGATTTCTGCGTGAGTGGTACCATACTCCGGACAAGACAATGGTCCAAGGAGCCTAAAGGGGCGTCGACGTAAATCTGATATCCGTCTGGGTGAGAGGTCAGCAGAAGGTCCAACATGGATGGTGCATGACCCTCCACATCTGGAATCCGCGTAGGTGAAGTAACCTGTTACGTCAGACCATATGCCAAGGCAAAATCATGAACAGATCTTCCCGCATGATGGGTTAAACGTAAACCAAGCCATTCGGCGCGATGGGTTTTAAAATCGCTGAGGATCACGATCTCTGCGGAGGGGATCTACTACAGTAACGAATCTGTAGCCATTTGGACGTGGTCGAATAGTCGGTCTGTTTCAGCACTACCGCTATGGGACCTATAGAAGCACAAGTAGACGCGCGGATGGTCATCGCTGTCTACGCGTAGCCAAATGATGGACAGGTCCGAACCTTCAAGACCGAGGCTGCCGAGGCGTCGAGAAAGGATGAGCTCTCTGACGTAAACGCAAACTCTAGTTCGAGGCACAAAGGAGTGTTCCATTTTGTACTCCGGGTAGGAGAGATACGAGACATTAGCCGGAGAGGACACCTGCGGCCGTAAAGAGCAGAGCCGGCCTCGCTGTCTCGTCTATAGATGGTGGTGGATGGCGTTTAGGTTAGAGTGAAGTCCCCTGATATTGCAGAAATTCACGGACAGCGTGGCAGGGTACGCCTTGGTCTTGTTGCTCCGTTTGCCCCGAGCAGTTGTAGTCCTGAGCGAAATTTTCGCCCCCACCCCTTCAGAATACGTTGGGCAGCCTGAGCACCCACGCTCGGGAGTAGAGTAACTTGGTCGTGGATGCTCAGCGAGGGATTCTCCAGGGGTACTGGCACCCTCCTGGGGTAGTCTTATATTTAATTCCGCTACCATGTTGATGGGGGGGGGGGAATTTGGATCTCCGGCCACATGCACTAATTCTGTGAGGTTGTGGTACTACCCCGATTTGAGCCGGCCTACGCGTGCAACAGCAAGGCTGCTGCGTGGCTCTACCACTGTTAAAAAATGTGTTTTGTCTTTGGTCATTGCCATGTATTTATTATTAGGTACAATTAAACTAAATGAATTTGGTTCCTTTGGATTATACGGTGTAGGCAGAGCTATGTTATGATATAATATAAAATTTTCTACATTTACCTGTGGTACTTGCAACAAAATTTTGATTTTATTATTTATATGATAAACAAGCAATCTTACAAAGTCTTAAAATTAGGAATATCCTAATATCTAAGGAAACAGGCAGTACTAAATTGTTGGGTAGATATCTGTAGTTATCGGCAAGCTCTCGATAAAATTGTTGTGGCGTTATAACGGCTGGATGTAAGATATCCATACTGCCGAACAAAATAGCATTTATAATGTCTTCTAACAGAAAAGATAGTGTGAGAATTGAGGTTTCTAAACCGTAAAAAATTTCATTAATACTAATATTATTTGTAGACTATTGGTTATTTCAGAAATATTTTTAATCTTAATAGAGAGATTGTCGATAGCTGTTGTTAATTTTGCTTCATTGTTTTTTATTTAATTTAATGTATCATTATCATATTTTATTACAGAGGTAGTACCTAACTAAAATGTTTTCTTTCATCAAGGAAGCTCATTTATTTTCATCATTTTGTACAGATGTTATTGTTTCATCATACTTTAAAGCGGCGTCTTCATCCAGAGTACCAAAAATATGTTATAATATTGTACCAATACCTCCAAATCAGGCGCTACGCTTGGCTCTGTTATCTAATAAGTGTGAAATGGATTCAAAATCCTTGTTCAAGTCCTGGTTACGTACCGCTAATGGCTGAAGTATACTGTGACATTCGGTAATAATCTCTAGAATTCTAGTTTGGTCACATAAAATTTTAATTGTTTCCAGCGCGCTTCCTACATTTATAATGTGGGGGCCAAAGTGTGTGAGATATCTATCGGACTTAACGTTTTCAGTTGGGCATTATTTATTTTTAATGTACATATATAATCAAAGTAGATGCCTGCACTCGAAGTTATCGGTTGAATATAATCTTGATGCGATTGACCCCGAGATGAAGTTCTGTAAATAACCACTATAATTAACATTAAACAAATGTAAGCATAGATTAAGGGGAAATAGTAAAAATACTACCTCAAATGGCTTAGCAAGATCCTCCGTTATGCCGAAAATACTGCAGCATTAATTTTGAAATAAATATATGGTAAAGTTTAGAATTAATGTTAAGTACTATGTAAGACGAAAACACGATTCCGTAAAATATTCTCGATAGTAAAGAAATCTAAAATTGCCTCCAAACCGAACAGTAAATCACTAGTATTCACAAAATACTTTAAATTAGATCATGAAACCGCATACTAACTGAACTAACTACAAAGCAGAGCTAATGGTTTTTTACTTTTTTTTAAATTACCATTATTTTCACTGTTAAAAGAAATTACCTAAACTATCGGTGTCCTGAAGCCCGATTCCATGCCGCTCGATACACCCACTCAGTCTCACTTCGCTTTTCGAACGAGAAAGCTGTGTCGATTATTGTCAGAATACATATTAGGCAATAGGACGACGTAAAATTAAAATGGGAAATAACCGTAATAAAAATAAGAAGCGATTCGTTTGGCGTAAAGAAACAGACATAAATAGATAAAGCTAATGAAATAAGTATCTAACGCCCTATCTATTTACAGTATTAGTGATTCCAAACATGTCGGTACATAGCATATGACGCACGGGGAAGTGGGGGCGAAATTAGAATTTGAGCTGAGGTTCTAAAGCCCCTTAACCTAATATTTTTTTAGTAACTACATTTTGTATATTTGTGAAGTATTATTAATTTTCCAGACATTAGTCATTTCCTAAACTTTATTTTATTTTACAGGTTACTTTCGACTTCTGATGCAGGTTCACCTGATCGAAGTGATGCGTGACATGGCGTCGATTGATTAAAGTGTGTTATTATTATTTAATTTAACTATTTTATAGGGAGATTTCCAGAGAGGGGAGAGCGCTTTTAGCAATCTCAAGTGGTTCTTTATGTAGATATACTCACCGACTTTATTTTTAACTCGTCGAGTATGGGTGTCGCAGTATGATTTTGAGGATTCCTTTGACTTTTTATAAAATCTAAAGCCTTTTCTCTGGAATACTTCATATGGTTTTGCAACATGCGGACCTAATCAGGGTATGTAGATATAGCCTAGAGATTCATTATAAATGGAATTAGGATTCATCATAAGTGGTTTACTCCCGAGCATAAGCTCGTCAGGTGTTTAATGTGTATTAGAATAAACGGATGTGTTATAAGTAGTGATCGGGTAATCGGATGCATATTTACCTAAAGTTCATTTTTGGCTAGGAAATTATGGAAGTGGCTTCTTGGAACATATATTGTTTTATATAAATCTCGGGATTCCAGAAAATATGGGATTGCGAAAATAATCTGTAAAATGGTGAGGAAACGTCGTCTATAGCATGTGGTATTTATTTTAAAGAAACGGGAATTATATAATTATTAATGTGTATTTACTTGAAGTTAATTTGAAGCTCCCCATCAACTTATGAGTATGTTGAATGTTAGAAGAATAGTAGGTAGTGGCTGTTAATTAAAAAAAATTAATATAATTATACCTTATTGCACATAA
>DWHP01009862.1:0-10061 GCA_018247895.1 Parnassius honrathi | reverse complement strand
GGATGCAGGTGGCTCAGGACCGTGCTTTGTGGCATACCTTGGGGGAGGCCTATGTTCAGCAGTGGACTTGTGAAGGGATGTAATGATGATGATGATGATATATTTATTCATATAATTATATCTATTCCCATCACATAAATGATATCTACATGCAGACTTTCACAGGGTAAACTTTTCCTTTTTTTACTATTCTAGGATAACGCTTAACTACAATTTAACCGGATTGTAAGTGGTGATATAGGTTTAGATGGTGAACTTGTAACAACAAAAGTCTATTCACTTTTGCGTAGTAGTAGTTGGCGAGTATGATTTTTTTTCGAACTAAATGGCCGACTCTTTGCCACTTAAGCGTACTAATTCGTTGCGCTATGTCAGTTACTCTGGTTCTACTCTGGATATCCTCGTTTTTAAGGCGGTCACGCGGAGAAACCCTGAGCACTTTCTTCAATTTCCTCATGTGATCAGCGGTTACACTTGGATTATGTAATACTTTTATTTTTTCAGTTGATTGTTTTTCTAATATTTAAAGAAAACCTAACTCCAAAAATGTCTTTGTATAGCACTTAAGGAATCACCATTTTTGTTTTATTTAAATTTTTTGATTTAATTTTATAATAGTGTACCTAATTATGAGTATCTATGTCTAGTTTTCATTCGTCAATAATGTTCTATTAAAGTGGTTTTCATAAAAACCACGTTTAATTGTAACATGTACATAATTATAGGATTCTGTATCACCTACTTTATAAAACTATGCAACAATTAAATAAAATAGGTATACAAATTTATCAAAATCTGTGTAATGAGAACATCTTGGTCATTTGACTTCTAAATTACATAATAAATAATTATTCGATTTATTTGTTAAAGTCGCCGCCATAATTTTGTCCACTTAGGGTACTTATTTTAATTAATTTATTTAGGAAACAATTATTACATTTACCAATGTACAAATATTAACTAAACTAAATATTCCAATTTATATAGATATTTACAAAAGAACTTCAAAAACTTAAATTTATTTCAATGAATTCGCTCCACCAACGACGCGTGGTCTACTCTCAACGATGTTCTTAAACGGACTGCATATATAAAAGTAATCTCTTACCGACTGCGAACATTCATACCTATCATTCATATTCCTGTCTTGAGCTCAATAGACTCCGAACGTTTCGCTTGAGGTCACTCCCGTCACTCCACCCTACTACCTCATGTGCGCGAATTATTAAAAAAAATACGATACCTTATACGCAGTTTGTGGCATGGTACTGTGTGTTTGGTGACCCTATTAGTGCTTAAATTGTGGTGCACGTAGCACGTTGTCCCGGGTGACAGTCTCGCAAGTGAAGTTTATCGGACAATTGTTGTGGTGCAAAAACTGTTTGTGCGTAACTCTCCTTCCTGGCTTCCTGGTTTTAGGCAAACCGTACGTAGAGTGTAACACACCCGCTGCCTCAGAGGCAGTCATCTAACTTAATTTAATTTCTGTGTTGCTTGTTGCAATAGGCAACAAGCTAGGTACACACCCTAGCGTACCAGCGTGATAGGTGTATAGGTATTTACCACAGCCGTACATCTCACCAGCCATAAGGTGGGGGAGCTTAATACACATCTGTGTTAGTAGTATTGGCATAATTCAAAATGGCGTCGTTCTCGAACGACGAACTCGCAGAATCAAAGTCAACCCTGAAAAAAGTATAGCAATATACTCTCTAAATTGTCGGAACCTAAATCCGAAACATTCACTAGGCACGATCACTTATTCAGCCGTCAGATCCCGTGGTAATCAACCGCCATACGGGTCACATTCGACAAGTTCATGACCTTCGCGAAACACATTCGCGCCATCCGCAATCGTGCCAAATTCGTCACTAGTCGACACCACCCGCTAAGAAGATACGTTTGCAGTAAGAGCAAACTGTCTCTAAGACACAAGATACACCTCTACAAAGCTTGCGTAAGTCATATCATGTCCTACGCAACCGTAGCCTTCGCACATGCGGATCATAAAGGTTCGAAAGACTAACAATCGCCCAAATTAGATTCATTCGCATTGCCACCGGAGCTCGGTGGTACCAGCGAAACTCAGATTTACACAGAGATTGTCAACTTCCGACGATCTTTGAATATTTCAAAGAGATGTCCCGGCGCTACTTTGAGAGCGCTGAGACGCATCCCAACCCATTAGTGGTAAACGCAGCAAATTACACTCAGAATCAAAATGTTAAATAAAGTCCCCGGAGACTCCACAACGTTTTAATTGAACTCCAAGTTCCGCTTAATTCCGACGACATAAATGTCGCCGGCCCATCACACATAGACATTACACATTCATCTAGTGCCACAAACACTGATAGGACAACGGATGGGACACAGCGAGCCCGCAGACGGGTGCGCCGCACACCCTCCGCACCACGTACACACAGTGACAGTGCTCGTGGTAGATTACAGGGTGACAGAGCAACCGCGGATGTATATAATTTTGGGACAAAATGATATTTTCAGAAGGAAAATGGAGAATAAAAATAAAACTATCAATTAAAAATAGCAATTAAAATAGCAATATTTTAAGACCTCCCAAAAATAGCATAAGCGTGAAACCGATATTAAAAATGGCCTTTGCCTTGTCCATGTTTATTTTAAGACCAATGCATTGGGTAAAACTATTCAGATCATTGATAATAGAGCATAGTACTCCAGCGACTCTACTATAATAATATCATCTGCAAAACAAAGAGGGCTTGCCATTGATGTTGAATTCGTATAATTTCTAGTCTTTAGCAGCTTCCAATGTACCTGGAAAATGTCTTCTAATATAGCGGTGAGAAAAATATATAACGTCACCCTGTTTTACATCTCTTGCATTTGGATAGATTTCGTACTCCGGTTCAGTACTCATATCGCAATCGTAGCCCTTCTGTATAGAAAATTTAACATCCATATACCAAAAATCGACTTAGCATCACTGAAGAGAATATATCGCCCCCTCAAATTCTGATGAAATCAAGGCTTTCTCACGGACTCATTACGTAAGACAAAGTGCTAGATGTACTATCAGAACTTCTGTAAAATTTGCAGAAGGATATTTTTGTGGTCTATAACTTTTGCAATATCTTTTAAAATACTGGCTTGTTCGATAGGCTGAAAGTTATTAACTTCGCGTGCGAGATAATTTGTGATAACTCTATAGATTGTTCACCGAGTCGAGCTAGTACCGAAAAAATTTCCTCGCATCTGATTTGTTAGAGATAAAGCGCATAGGCAGCGTGCACTTTGCATGGTTCAGACGCTTCGAAAGTTCCCTGCGAATACTGCGAATACGATAGCTCCTTCCGATACCGCGACAAGGCTTGTTTTTCTGCTTCACCAAAATTCTGTATAGTACTACCGTGGAGGATGGAATTAAGAATCTTTTAAAAGACTTCAGGTATTGATTTTTCAACCACTTTCATAAGCTCCGCTTTAATTCAACCCCCATCCTTGGTCTCGCCGTTTTAAGGAGCTGAAGATTTATTCTAATCTCGTTCAAAATAACGCCCCGAGTATCATCGGTAAATCAATCAATTCTAAATATATAAATAAATATCGATAAAGATAGCTCTTGAATCGCACTCACACTTACGTGTTCGTCCAATAATTGTGTGTACAGCTGTTGTTATAACCTTTCAATCTCACTTAATATAAGTCCCTCTCATCATTTGGTGTTCACTACCAGTTTATTCCTTCGTAAGTACTAAGACTATGGGAAACTGTTGGCGTCTGATGGTCATTATGAAATAAATCTCATTTTTCGTCGAAACTTTCTGTGGATACGCTACGGAAAAAAAATCACCATAAAGAGTTCCTTCTTGTCCTTGAAATCATTTCAAGCAATCTGTTATATCTGAATCTCCTAAATTTGATCTATACATCAAGTGAGGCAACTGCTCGAATTATTCCTGTGACATATTATATTCTTCCTTTACTGTTATCATTTAATTTTGGTATTTATACTGGATGTTTGGCATTAATATTTCACTTATTTTTTGCTTTCACTTTAACATATTATGAAATTGAACTTCTAATAAATACCACTAATCAGAAATAAGCTTTTAGTAATAAGAAATAAAAACGATAATTTTGAAAAAATAAATCATATTAAAACTGTCCAAATTAAAATAATGCACACCCAATTAGTAGTATTTATTGATACATCAATTTCGTAATATGTTAATGTAAAAAAAATTGTGAAATAACGGTGCCATAGGCTTGTATTCCGTTCACTTGTTACAACCTATTTTTTCTTAACGGTAAAAACACCCAGTATAGGCGCTCCATTCACAAATCTTTTTAGTTGATGTTTTTTATGTACGAGATGTTGCATCTCTTTGCGTATTTTATCGCATCTATCATCTATCACGTGGAGTGCTTTAAGGAATGGTTCGGATTAATCCCAGCCGCCAAATTTCATGACTGCACTGCGCTGTCAACCTACCGATATCATCCACACCATATGGATGATTGGCGGTCCACCACTGATTTCACAAGGAGTTTTCTTCTGCGTACGACCTCTGTCTGGAATAATTGACCATCGGCGATTTTTCCGAACCGATACGATCTAGGGACCTTCAAGAAAAGAGCTTACTCCTTTCTAAAGGGCCGGCAACGCACCAGCAATTCCCCCGGTGTTGCGAATGTTCATAGGCGGGGGTAGTCACTTAACATCAGGTGAACCGTATACTCGTTTGCCCCCTCTTTCATAAAAAAATAAATAAAAAATGATGTGATATGATGCTCTCATAGAAAAGCAGTTATAAACGCTTATGTAAAGGAAAATAAATAAGCTTAATGAGTAGGAGCACTTATTCGGTGTTTTCAGCTATAGAAAGTTAAATAACATTTTGTGCTCGGTTTCTAGTGAAAATAGTTCATAAATATATAATCAAGTAAGCATTTTGTAACTTATGTTTAGAGATAAATAATTTATAGAACCGTAACATGTTTTTAAAGTAAGAAGTAATATTGTTCAAACATACATAACTTTAAAACTGTTTTAGGTTTTTTTTATATAAGAGGGGGCAAATGAGCATGCGGCTCACCTGATGGTGAGTGACTGCCGCCGCCCAAGAACAATCGCAACACCATGGTAATCGCAGGTACATTTCCGGCCTTTAAGAAATGAGTAAGCTATTTTCTGGAAGGTCTCTTAAGTCGTATCGGTCCAGAAAAATCGCCAGTTGGAAGCAATTCCACAGAAAAGTTGTACGAGGAAGAAACCTCCAAGTGAAACGCACAGTGGTTGAACACCAAGCGTCCAGATGCTGAGGATGGTATGTATCGTCGATTTTGACGCGATGTACGTTTGTGAAATTTGGCGCTTGGAACTAATCCGAACGATTCTTCAGAACACTCCCAGTGGTAGATACTATAAAAACACAGCGCTAGTGAATCGAGCCGATCAGAAAGAACTCGGTCGCCGACGATCTAATCACTCTGCGCAAGATGCGTTCAAGTGTAAGGAGCTGGCTTTGGGGTGTTCCGGCTCAGAGATGAGAAAAGTATTCAATGTGAGGCCGAATTTGTGCTTTGTAAAGTTACAAGCAATGTGCCGGCTTGAAATACTGTCTCACTCTACTGAGCACGCCAAGCTTTTTAGAGGCCAATTTGGCCTTCTCCTCCAAGTGACCACGAAACTGCACACTGTTCTATATGTCGACGCCTAGTATTCCGATGCTAGCTGCGGTAGCAAGGGCCTCCAAACCGAGGAGATACGACAAAGGGGTTGTTTTAGCTGTTATTTTTTTTTATAGAAGAGGGGGCAAACGAGCGTGCGGCTCACCTGATGTTAAGTGACTACCACCGCCCGTGATCAACAGCAACACCAGGGAAATTGCAGGTGCATTGCAGGCCGTAAAAAGGAGTAAGCTCTTGTGGTGCACAGCCAAGCATCCATATGGTGTGGATGGTGTCGGGATATTCGCCGCGTAGTGCGTTTACGAAATTTGGCGGCTGGGATTAATCCAGAAAATTCCTCAGAGCACTCCCCGTGGTACATGCGGTATAATACGCAAAGAGATGCAAAATCCCTTCGTAGCGCCGATGAATCAAGAATCGAGCCGACCGGAAAGCGCTCGATCGTCGACGATTCGAGCCGCTCTGCGCTGGATGCGGTCAAGTGGCAGGAGCAGGCTCTGGGGAGCCCCAGCTCTAAGATGGGAACAGTATTCCATGTGCGACCGAACATGTGCCTTGTAAAGTTGCAGGCGGTGTGCCGGCATGATATGCTGTCCCGCTCTGCTGAGCACGCTAAGCTTTTTAGAGGCCTAATTTGGCCTTCTTTTCCAAGTGACCACGAAACTGCACGTCACTCGTTAAGTCGACGCTGAGGATCAAACTTGTGTCTTCTGGGTATTGAAATGGTTAGATTAAGCCACCCTCAATCCGAGACTTTGTCCACCAATGACTCGACTTCAGACATAGGTTTGTCTCGATATTACCGTTTTCGCGAGAAACGTTGGCATAGGCGATGTATGTATAATGAATGTTACCAGTTTGCCACATATTATTGATATGCAGAATAATAATAAAACTAATAGAAATAATAAATTTTATTGACATATATTTAATAAATACGTATGCAAGAACAGTGAACTGAACATCTAAACAATGTCCAAGATAAGATATACAAATATTTTCCGTTGGACACCAAACTGAGATAATACTGTTTCTTGGGGTCCGAGAGCGCAAGTTAACTAGAGAATCGTACACAGTCTTGCAAAAGAAAAGACATATTTTTATACTGTAAGTATCATAGTGTATGGTAATTTACTTGAAAGTGTCTCACTCTCTCTCTCCCTGCTGTGCGTGTGTGTGTTTGTGTGTGTGTGTGTGTGTGTGTGTGTTAGTGTGTGTGTGTGTGTGTTAGTGTGTGCGTGCGTGCGTGTGTGTGTGTGTGTGTTAGTGTGTGCGTGCGTGTGTGTGTGTGTGTGTGTGTGTGTGTTCTGCTAGTGGCGTTTGACTATATCCTCAGTTTCCTCATATGTTAATGTAATTAGCTGTTTTCTAATAAGTTGACAGACCCATGAAGTCTTGAGGTTTCTGATGTTATAGTATCGTAATATTTTCGTGGTTGATAAAAACGTGGTATGTGACAAGCAAACAACGTTTTAGTGTTAGGGACGGGGATTTGTACACCCTTTTTATTTATAAGATGTTAGTAGTCAGGCAGGTTTGAAACGTTTTTACGACATCTCTTTATTACTTTAAGAACATACAACTGGAAGCCAGATAGCACACGAGACAAGTTAAATACCTCTCTGGTGGGAAATCGCACTGGTTTTTTATGCATGGTTTTAAGCAAAGCTCTTTGAGATCTCTCTATTATAAACATTTTTTTTGTATAGAATGAGGGCAACCAACGAGCACACAGTCCATATGATGGTAAGTGGATGCTGTAGCCCATAGACATCTACATTAATCCTCGCTTAAGAATCAAAATGCAGATGCGTTGTCACCCTTGAGGACTAAGATGTAATGCCTAGTTTCCAGTTAAAAAGGATCTACAGATCTTTACACTCATCGTAAAATACACAGTTGTATTAAGCTGCTATTTTGTGCTGGTATTCTGTGAGAGCATAACTTTTCCCAGTCTAGCCGACCCATTCGTGCTACAACCAAAATATGGATGCCCCCCATGCCGTAATACAGTACTGTACAATGGACCGGCACATTGCATGGTATAACTTTATGGGAATATTTATGTTAGCACAATTACGTATTAGTTCGAATACATAGATTAGTTTTTAGTGATATGTGGATTGAACATCAGGTTGTGGTCGACATCTATCGAATCAAATTAAAAAAAAACGGAAGGAACAGCGTTGGTAATAGCACGCAACCTTGTGGAACACCGGCGTTAAATAGGCTTGTATGCAGAGAATGCACCATCCATTACAACCTTGATACTCCGATTAGCAAGGAAACTAATGATCCGACCGCACAATTTCCCGGAAAGCCCATAGGAAGGGAGCTTCGAAAGAAGCACTTTGTGCAAGACCCGATCGAAGGCCTTCCCTATATCCAAACTAACAGTCAATGCCTCGCCTGGCCGGAATCTACCGCCTCCACCCATTTATGAGTCAGGTAGACCGGAATATCATCGGCTGATTGACCACGACGGAAACCATATTTGCAGTCACTAATCAGCTGGTGATCCTCAAGGTATTTCATGAGCTGGCAGTTTACAACGGACTTCATTATTTTGAAGAACAAGGAGTTGATGGCGATAGACTTGTAAATGGACGGGTCTGAGCGTTCGCCGTTTTTAGCGATTGCATGGACTAAAGCTGTCTGCCATGAATTCGGAACTACGCCTTGAGAATAGGAGTATCGAAAATGACGCGATAAAATGGGTGCCAACTTCGAAGTACACGTCTTCAGTACAGTGGCAGGGGCATCATCAGGTCCACTCAACATGCTGACGTCCAGGCAGATGAGTGCTTTGTGAAACGAGTGCTGAGTAAACTGCCTATGCGTCATGTAGCACTCACGCCACGGGATGGTCAGCGGTGTGTTCCCCCCGTCATTGAGAGTTGATTTGGATGCAAAGAGAGAGCCTGACAGATGGGCTTTCCCCTTTGCAGCATGGGCCTGTGAGTCGTCCTCTCTGTGCAGAGATGGAAGAGATGACTGACAGAAGTTCCCTTAGAGAGCCTTGGCGAGAGACCAGAATGCATGAGTTCCCGAAGGAAAGCGAACAAGCTTCTCGCCAATTCTGCCGTAGTGCAGGCAGAATCATACTTCTTTTTAAGAGCGCTGGTATTTACGTTCCCGAAAATTTGATGTGTCAGCCCAGGCCTGGTAGCACTCGTGCTAATAGCGTGATGCTACTTTATAGGAGCGTCTACCCCATGGCTGGGATATACCTCCGATAGGCACTACAGAGGACGAAATAAAAAGTTCCATACCCTGAAGTACCACATCAGCGACAGAATCTGCAACAACGCTGGGATCGTCTGGCGAGAAGCAAATCCGCCCCCAAGGGTAGGATGCAAAAAAAGACCATATCCTATTCCAATCGACCAACCCATAGTGCCAAACACGGTGGCAGCCCGCAGAATGCAACCGTGACGTTAATGTGACTGGCACCACACTCCGAACAGGAGAGTAATCCAACGAGCCTAGAGGGATGTTGACGGAAACCTCATATCCATCGAGATGAGAGGTCAGCGGAAGGTCCAACGGGGAAGGTATATGATATTCCATACCTAGAATCCGCGTGGGCGATGTAACCAGTTGTGTCAGACCATATGCCAAAGCAAAGTCATAAAGCAGATCTCCCTTCATGATCGGTTTAACGTGAATCGAGCCATTCTGCGTGATAGTCGTTAAAATCGCCAAGAATCACGATCTCTGCGGTTGGGATCGGAATCTATAGGCATTTGGACGTGGTCGATGAGTCGGTCTATTTCGGTATTACCGCTATGGGACCTATAGAGGTACCCGTATACGTGGGGATGGTCGTCGCTGTCTACCTTAACAGGTACCGTACCTTCAAGACTTCCGAGGCTTCGAAAGTAGATGTCCTCCCTGACGTATACGTAAAGTCCAGCCCGGGGCACAAAGGAATGTCCTTATTTGTACCCCATGTAGGAAATATATGAAATGTTAGCTGGAGAGGACCTGTGTGATGTGACCTGTGTCTCGATTAAAAAGAGCAAGGCCGTCTTCAGATGATAGTGGACAGCGTTGAGGTGGATATTTTCTAACATTACCATGCTAATACACAGTAATGTCACGAAATATTCCATAAATTAGTCACAAAGGGTTTTTCAACAAGAACTTTGTTTTTCAATTTGGGCAACACCAAAAACATGACAGTTATGACATTTAGTTTTTGACCTATTCGTAGTAGTTGCTTTGGCAAATGCTACAATGAATTCAATTTCGCTCGAAATTTGCATTAAAATAATTAAAATCCACTATGAAAATGGTGGTCCTGTTAACGTTACGTTTCGTAAAATTCGTGATATTTTCGGACAACATAATCGTCCTTCTGAGACCGCTATTAAGAATTTGGTCGC